>JAHWXV010104826.1:0-17513 GCA_024586415.1 Phrixothrix hirtus
ATATATATATATATATATATATATATATATATTTATAATTATATATATATATATATGTGTGTGTGTGTGTGTGTGTGTGTGTGTGTGTGTGTGTGTTTTGTGTGATGTTCGTATTACGTAGTGTATTTAAAGTCCAGGTTTTTGCTGTCTGGTTGTTTTGTCTGAGTTGCAATTTAATTATTGCCTTGTGCTGACTTGAATTACATAATCTATGTTCTTTAAATACCTAGATATTTTAACTGTGCTCTGACCTTTCACTTATGAATTTGGTTTTGTGTATTTCCCTTTTTTAGGATGTAACGTTCGTTTTTTAATCATTGGTGTTTTAATGAATTTCAATATTTCAAATTGAATTAACTACTTTACGACTTTGAATTGTTAGGTATTTCGTTATGAAATCCATAAATTTGGTCGTAAAATAAAAAAGGAAATAATATTTCAACCAAGTGCGCCCCAATGTTTCGCGAGTACTTAGATAAAGCCGCCGCGAATGCGATACGAATTTTAATGCCAATATTAAAAGGCCGTTGGTTGTAGACCGTCGTCTAAGGCTCCGCACTAAATTTCTAATCATGGTGTGTTACATTGTTTATTGGTTTATTTTCTTTTGGCTGTATCGTGCCTTGTTATAAGGTATTATGGGTAAGATTGTATAAATTTGTTTATATCTTAAGTAATTTCCAACATTAATTGTAGCAATGCGTAGCGGTGGAACCTAATGAACATGTTTGTTCTGAAGTTAGAAGAAAGTACTATATATCATCGTCTGCTGCTTTCTTATTGGAAAATTTAATTAACAAAGCAAATTAGTCTTGGCGATATGTATTTGGATAGTTCCGTCTAGGTGCAGTAAAATCGCTGGCCCTCATAGTAAAGGGCTACATCTGACAAGCCACCCAGACTGACGACGTCGTCGTCGTCGCTCTTTCAAACGGAGCCTAGGTTAGTATGTCTTTGTTAAGATGTCATACGTTGCAATCCGCATATGTTGGTAAAGTTTGAACTTCGACTTTTTACGATAACTGAAAGACATGTTACCAATAGGTGTCCTTTACATTTTAAACATAACGTAACGCTAAATCATTTATTTACGAGAATGAAAGGTTCTTTAGTTCAATTATAATATATTGCTCGCCATAAGATGCTATCGTAATTATAAAATTTCACTTTGAATAAGATCGCTCAAGTAATGTTTTCCGCTACGTTTTATGTTTATATTTTCTTCGATAAAAATTGTATCAAATTTATAGTAAATGTTGCATCAAAATAAATTGTTTTGCTTAAGTTTTACTTCCGTACAGTTGTATTTGAGTTTGTTCATACAAATTATAAAATAGAATTTATCGTAAAATTGTCTAGATTCTTAGTAAGTTTTATATACGACGTGTGACGCTAAAATTTCATTTGCAAGCGAAAATTTCAAAGACGAATAGTTAATGTCTTTCAATTAATATTTGAGTATATTAGTAAAAGTAAAAGGTACAGAACCTATTTAAGCTATATATTTTAAACTACTTTTTTTAATATGTCACTTCCTTATGTTTAGCTACAATATATGATTTTTGAAATTTGCATCTTATAGCACCTGTCAAGTTATAATGTTAGGATATCGAGTACAAGCAACAACTGTTTCTTCTTCTCTAATGTATTTGATGTTAGATGTCGTCTACCTAACGCTATTAGATTGTTCACTGAAATTTCGACAACCATTTTGTTTTGTAAGATTAGTTTCTCTTTGATAAGCGTTAACGGAAAGAAGCAGTTTGTGATCTGTTTTCGACTATTCTAGAGTAATTTATTTTGGGAATATTAATTGTAGCATAAATATCGGTTGACCTAGATCCAGTTAAGGCAAAAGATAATAACCCAGTTTGTCATTTTGGTGTTCCGCAAGGGCAAAACTTTAAACATAGTTTTAGCAATCTTTGTTATTTTTGTTTATTGATATATATTGACGAACTCGCTCGCGGTAATAAACGAATATTTTGTTTTACTTCAGTTGTATTTCAATTCTTGTTTCAAGAACCTAACTTTTTTTTAGGTTAGGGCAGCACCAGGACACAGAAGCCGTCGTACGTCTTATCGTGTGAGGTGTACGTACGAGATATGAAGGTACATACGACTGGCGTATATGATTTTTTTTCCTTCCTACAGGTACTATCTGCGAGTTGTAGACAAGAGCCAAAACCAGAGTAGCAAAGCCGACCACTCCCCTCTTCGGTTAATTTCTACTGAGCTAAGCCGCGGCAAGTTTCGTTTTCTACTCCAACACAAGCAACTGAAGGGCTGTTTTAAGGTCCTACGTGCCAAGGGGTTACTTATGTACATATTTGAATTACATGCTTTATAAACTTATTTCTACCTTTATTCTTTGCTAAGTTTAAGACATATATTATACAATTTATATATTCGCTATGTAGCTGTTCGCTCTTATTTCTGTTAGGATATGAATCTTAACAACGGCTAACGCCCAAGGCCCTGGAAACACTTATGTCAACCCCGATTTCTGTGAAGAACATAGAATCTCTACGTGTCGATGTGAAATTAATATGTACACGGGCGACGCAAATAAAATTACGAACTGTTTTAATTAAGAAAACGAACAGAAACCCACATAACTCAACCAAATGAGACTTTAACAATAAAGTGGTACAAAATAAACGGTACAGCTGTCCAAGCCGTAACAGAGTTTTAACTATCACGGTCGAAGTTTGCTTAACAGGAAGCAATTCCTATTTTCGTTGATAGTGTATTCATATTGTTATTATTAGTAGTATAAGATAGCCGATTCTAAACCCCCCCCCACTTTAGCCGCCCCCAAGCGTTTATATACAGGGTGCGTCAAAATAAATATACAGAGTGCGGCAAAATAAATGGTGGATTGAATAAAAATATCGGATTTAACGCGGCGGTCATCTTGGAATTCTGGGGAAATCTGAGGAGGTTTAGCGTGGAATCTAGGGAATTTCTCCGGATTTTGGCGGTAATATTTGGATTTTGGTGGCCATATTGGACTTTAATGGTCGCCATATTTGATTTGGTGGCGGGAATATTTGAATTTAGGGGAAATCAAGCTATTTTTGTCGGCCATTTTTTATGTCTAGGGATTTTTGTAATACCTGATGATGCTTTATAAATATGCGGTCGAAACGTTGTGTATGTGGAGATTAATATATTACCATCCTGTATATTGATGCTTGAATTTGAACTCCCTGTTTATTATGTTGTTTACGCCTGTCACTGTCGATTTCTCGGAATTTTAATGGCTGAGTAACAAGTAAACAAGTATGGCGTAAGGCGTAATATAATTTTCAAGAAGCTCCCTTTGGGTTAAAATTTAAACAAATTGTACTAAAATAAAATATGTACTTAAATAAATTGTGGCTACAAGAATAACTTTAAAGATTTAATGCTGCAATCCAATATGGTGCGAATCAAAATATATGGTAAACACCGTTATGATGGTTTTATATTGCGTGACATTCAAGATAATTAACTACTTGTTTCATATTGTAAAATTTTACGAGAGCCAAATATTTAACCTGAATAAAATAGAGCTAGTTTGAAATAAATATTACATGAAGAAAATGTACAACTTTTAAATATGTGTTTAAAAAGGATTAAATTTGCATATTTAACTTGAATAAAATATGTTTTTACGTTGTACATCGTATAAATTCTCAATTTACCTTATTTCGCTGAAAGTGTAAATAATTTTTTATTAAAACAAATCTGCAAAGCAGTTTTTATCTTATATCAATGTAACTATAAATAATTTCACGTTCTCGTGAATTGTAAACACACTCTCCAAAATTTATTAATTTAAATTAAATACTTAGTTTTTATTGTAACCACAATTTATTTAAGTTAACTGATTATAAATTATTAGTAAAACTGTATTCCGTCAGATTTGAAAGAACAAATTGAATAAAATGCATAAAACTCCAAAATATAATGAAACTAGTCTTAATGTTTAGCGGAAGTTCATTAATGATATTCCATAAATATAATTATTTTTCCGTGTTTACGTGCATTGTATATGTTTCAAAATTTCTGAATTAAGGAATGGGAAATATTCTGTGAATGGAAGATAAAAATGATAATGCATAGGACATTGAAGTGTACTAGCTTTCAATTTTGGGAAACAATGAGGAATGATTGGGTTTAAATAACAAGAATGCATCGAGTTTATTTTCTCTTTGTCTTAGATTGATCTCAGTCTTACTTTGAAATGCAACGTGAGCGATTGTATACCTTTCAAGTGACAGCTCTGCTTCAGTATTTTTGAAATATTTATTTTAAAAATTATTTTGGTAAGTATATATATTTAAAAGTGTCCCTATTTATTCATTAGTTAAATTCATACATTTTATCAGTTTTGGAAACAAATTAAAATATACTTCAATGTACATTGTTTTAAATCGTTTATATATAAAGTGTAATCCATTACAATTCATCTGCCTTTTGCTTACTTAAATATTTTGTTTACAGCTAAAATGTTTACCTGCTCCTTTTGCGGAATGATGTTTAGGCAATCGTGTCATCTAAGTCGACATCGTACTAGGGAGAGCTGTTCTTTAAGAGCCCTTAAGTTGATTAACAAATTATCTCACAATATTTCAATAATATCTGTTTTAGATACTGAATCGATGCTGCCGCCCAATAAAAAGCCAAAGATGTCGGAAGGGTCCCAAGCATCCCCTTCCATGATGCAAGTATGTCTTTTATTTTACGTTTATCGTTCATTATTAATTCCCGCGATTACAGAATCATCTCCACACGAAATCATATTCTGCAATGAGTGTCGTGAAGAAATACCCAGAAGAACATATCACGGTCATTTACGCAGTAATAAACGTAAATTTGCGATGTACAATTTGTAATTTGTTGCAAAGCGATGATGGCGTGATGTATAGACAATCAGCATTTCAGTCTCGCATAGCTAGTTATCGCATCACAGCTGAGAATCATATACATCTCTTTGATTTCATGAATAAAATTAAAAAGAGGTGACAAATATAATTCAAAGGACGCTAATGGATTTATCGTCAATTAAAGTCAATTTGGAGTTATTTGCGTATTATCATATAGAATCGCAAAATACCCAATACTTGAAATAATTTAACACACGTAATGCGATTATTACTACAACAAGCGACTTAGATGGTATTCTCAATTCCTTTTCCACCTCTATTGATACCAAAATGGCCGAGTTTGCTGAACGTGACTCAGATATGCAGTTAATTCCTGATAATGTCCATGAAATATAAAATATTTGTTTATTGTAGGTTGGTCACTCCTGAAAATCGTATTTTTAAAGGTAAACCTATGTGAAAGTAATCAATTTAGGCATCATCATATAGGGCTATTACTGAGTAATGACGAACCTGAATGTCCCAAATAGGCAACTCAACTTATACTTTCATAGGCCACTAGTCCAACTGTCAATAATTAAGTTGTAATATTTAAACTAGTACGAGTATAACGAACTACTAGTAAAATTGGTATTCACCTTTAATGTTATTTGAAAGCATAAACATTATATTAGTAAAGCAAGCATTTGGAGTAGTTCAAACATCATAGTCATTAATCTTGACGTTTATTGTCCTATTGTATGCATTTATTAGTAGATGTATTCAAATAACGAAAAGACTGATATGATTTTAATTTTTGGTGAATGCCGGAAAAATGCCGTTGCTGCCACAAATATGTACCATCAACGCTATCCAAATCGTAGATCACCGACTGACAAAATTTTTCGCGGACTTGAAAACTCTGTTAAGAGAAAATTGGCATCCTACTAAAAGACCTAGACAAAGAATTGCCACAAGTGAGCAGAATGAAATAGCAGTTATCCGTAGTATAATGGAAGATTCCCAGATAAGCAAAAATTCGATTGCTAGAAATCTTGAAATAATCCAATCTTCAGTAAGTAAAATTTTACGTGCATGCTAAAAGAGCCTGATTTTGATAAACGACAGGTATTTTGTAATATTTAACTTCAAAAAGTTCCAGACGACCTTGATTTTTTAAGCAAGTGTATGTTTTCAGATGTAGCAACAATATTTACAAATAACAGTTGTATGAATAGGCGTAATTCTCATTATTACGCCCAAGAAAATCCAAAGTGCACGTGAATAGTACACTTTCAAACAATTTATTCCTTAAATGTTTAGTGTGGAATTTAAGAGAGCATATTATTGGGCCGTACTTCTTTCCAGGGGCGTTAAATAGACAAATGTTTTCAAATTTTGTGCAAAACGAGTTACCGTAATTGCTGGAAGATGTGGACCTTCATACACGCCAAAATTTGTGGTTCCAGTTAGATGGTGCACCACCTCATTTCTATAAAAACGTCCGGCAACCTTTATGAACTGAATTTGGAAATAGATGGATAGGAAGGGGTTCAATTAATCCATGGCCGCCACGAAGTCCTGATATCAGTTCTTTAGATTTTTTCCTTTGGGATGCTCTAAAACATCAAGTGTTTTTACCTCCGCTTGCTATTGTTAATGATTTAAAGAAAAGGATTACAGAATTGTGTAGGTAAATAACACCAGAAACATTACGGCGTGTAAAACGATCGTTTTTAATCATAACTGAGGCCTGCGTAACAGTCGGAAGTCGACATTTTGAGCAAAATTTACATTAGATGTTTATTTAATACATTTTTACTGATTTTTTTGTAGTTAATTTCGTTTTCATTTTATATCCTGCTATTTTATGCTTTATGAAAAATTTTCTTTAACAAAGGTGAATACCAATTTTACTAGTAGTTCGTTATACTCGTAGTAGTTTAAATGTTACAACTTAATTATTGACAGTTGAACATATGACAAATAATGTGTCTATGCTTTTTTGTACTAGAATAGTGACCTATGAAAGTGTAAATTGGGTTGCCTATTTGGGACATTCAGGGTTATCATTACTCAGTAATAGCCCTGTATATTGCATTACCTAAATCAATTGAATACAAAAAGTTGTAGTAAATATTCAAAACTATGATCAATTTTGTTCCGCGTGGGCAGTAACAAGTGCCTTTTGCACTCCACAAGACCAACCTCATCGAGTGAGTGCTTACTCTCATTTTTCACAGGTGTTTAATTTTAAAGACATCGATTTCCTCAAACACTCTTCGGAATTTCTCAATTTGAAAGTCAAAATCCTCTTTCAGTCAATGTTTACGGAGTTCAGGAAGTCTTTGCCGATGGTAAAATTAAATACAAATTATGGGACCTTTATTTTTTCCCAAAATAAAAATGCTTGCAATTTCAGTAATGCCATTCCATCTCGCGGTCAACGTTTCAGAATCTTCTCTACCAAGTAAACATCCGGATACTTTGTTTTTTGAAATTCAAACTCATAAAAAGCACCAATTACAGGATCGCCCTCCATATTAAAATTATACGTGACTAGGTTCATAATTTGGACGTTTGATATCTGGAACAACACAGCCGATCAATTAGGCCAAAGTCCGCAATCAGAGATACCTTTATATTTCAAAATACAAACCACTCGTCCAACTTTGAAACGGTGGCGTCTATTAATTATTTTAATGTGCTTATAAACATGATCTAGATTGGTCTGAGGTGTTACACTTGCAGGCTCGCGCCCTAAGGTTCTATGCTTTCGGTTATTATATTCAGCAGTCACATCGTCCAAAATAGCTATCCATTTAAAATTTCCATTTATGTGAAATCTTATATACAACTCGCGTTTTATTGTTCGGATTGTACGCTACACAATTGCAGCCTCAATCGTGATGTACGCTAAATTGTGATTGATGTCGAATAATTTCATTATAGATTTAAATTTTCGATTATAGAACTCCTTACCCTCGTCTATTTGTAAATTTTAGGTTTTCGCTTACCACCATCTTCACTAAGAATAGATTTCATTGCCTCGGTTACTTCATTTTAATTCTTTAGATTTTAATGCTCGCATACACAAAAACTTGAAAAAAGCATCCATCAGTAACAAAACGTACTTAAATCCATTATTGTTTTTCGACTAAGGTATGAATTGAGTCAAGTCTCCTTGCCAAAGTTCGTAGAATCCCTTTATTGTTATATGACGACAGGTTTATGCAACTCTTTCACAATCTACTGCTTACACATGATAATCCGCAAATTGTATCATCTTGATCGTTGCGTTTTGATGCATGTACCAATACAACTGTTAACTTGTTTTTGTTCTTCTTTTGATTTAAAATTTATATATGTTTGCATTTCAGTAAATTCGTTAAAGTAAGTCTTTACTTTTGCCATTAGTTCATCTGTATATTGAGTGTTATCTCTACGGCAAACTTCATTAGCACTTTAAACTTTACCTTTCAAACAGTTAAGTTTAGATAAAAAAGTAGATGTGATACGATTTTCTAATCCTCTAAAATTGTTTTCGGCTTTCATTCTAAAATTAAGTATTTCTTTTTGTAGTGTGGCCGTCAGATGAATATTCATAACAACATCCGTGTCATTAACAGGCCCGGCGACATTAGTCAATGTTTTATTTTGAATATCAAAATTTCCATCTCCAGTTAGATTAAAACATATTCCTGGCTCGTCTTTTATCACAACTCTCTGCTGATCCGACACGAACTCAAAACAACCAAACTTGTCAATATTCATGATGAGAATGAACAGTTGACTGAAACGCTTAATTGATTTATATGTTTTGTAGGAAAGCGTCAGTTTCGGCCATCTCTTTGTATCGAGTTTCGACTAACTCTTCGATTATTGCAAGAATCTCATTAGCAACGCCTGTATTTCCAGCTCGCTTTTCTGCACATAGTACATGTAAACCCGCAATTAATTTGTGAACACTATTCCAATATCTATATTCGACATTTTTATTGTTAACCCGCTTGAATAACATGCTGCTGCCTTTCTTTTTCTTCGTAGCTTTTGGTTTCTGAAATATCCGTCATACGTTTCGAGTCTTGTTTACAAAGCTCCATCATCTTCACTTAACGATCGAGATGGCGATGATGCAACTTTTTGCAGTTGTGGTAGATTTAAGTAAGTTTTAATTTTGGAAATAGACTCCATGCCATGAGCAAGTGCTTGTTTATGATCGGACTTATTTCTTTTCGCATTTCGTACTGCAGTTTCATCATCTCGTACTGCGTTAGCGGCACGATCATACAAGAAAGCTGATGGTGTCATTGATGGATTCGAAGTAAATGGAGCTAGAGGCATAGAATGCGAAAAGAATTTTTTTGGAGTTGAATGATATCTTGGAGGTGGTAGAATAAGAGGCTGTGATTTCTCTTGATCTTCGTCAATAAAATCAATTCCTCCGGTATTCACTTCATTTCTTTTCTCTTTACTTTTACTAGCAAATTCGGAGTACATGGTAGTTAATGGTTTAATAATAGGTTTATATGTCGCTTCGATCAATTCCAGCATCCATTTTGTTTTGTAGTAATTCCCGGTACTTGCGCTTGAGAGCGTTTCGGGCTCTGCTTTACGCTTTTTTACTTTTCACACATAACTTTTTATCGTAATTAACTAATTATACACATATATTAAAACCTGTTCTATATCTTCCATCATTCAAATCAAAATTTTTGTGAATTGAAAGAAAACCATACTTATCTTGCTAACATTCTGCACGCATATCACGAAATAATTGAAATGTTATATCAGTCCCCACATGATCCTCGTAAATGTTTTAGATTTAGATCATCTTATTTAAACTATGCTAGTACATTGGTGTTATCCCTATTCAAATGCTTTGTGGCAGCGGCATCCGTTTTCGTAATATAGAAAGACCCATGTTAAAGTATGCTTTAATGTTATTCCGCTTAGGACATGCAAGATCATCAAAGACAAAAATTGAGTTTCGTTTTGCTTCCCATGGCGGCATTATCGTTTGGTTTTCGCTGAAGGAAAAGTACTCTACCCCCTTAATCGGTTTCAATACTTGCTGTAGAAAGTGGTACTTTGGTTGATATAAGTACTTTGAAAATACATATACATTTTCAAATTTTAGACCCATTTTCACTAAGTAGCAAAGTAATTACTTCGCTGGTCTTCCCCGTATTTGGTGATCCTAGAATTAATCCGCGAATTGTATTAGCTAACAAATGCCTGTGTTTTCTAATTTTCTTCTTATGTGTATCCTCTTCCATGTCATAATTTGTAATTGATAGAGTATATTTTTGCTTAATGCTTTTCATTTTATTTTGATCTCAGAAATTGTGAATAGCAAATACAGCCATTACTCTGAAAGAAACACAGGAAATGAGTTCATAACTTTACTACATTCATTAAAATCTCACATATCATGATAATGAAAATATCGATTACAATTATTCCTAAATATAACTAAATTTAAAGTTAACAATATTGTCAACTGCAACGATTTAACTTCATTGGTTAGGGGGATGTATTGGATAACGCTATCGTGAATGATGAGACGAAATGCCATTTCACCTGCTTCAAAACTTCGATTCGACTCCATTTCCAACTTGATATCTATTGGTGAATTTTTCAAAGATTCATTCTGTTTAGAGCAATGTAGCACAAAAATTGGATATTATTTCAAGTTTGAGTAACTGAGAGCAAGCTAGATCTCTTCGCGATCAGAGTAGTGATGTTAAAGGCTTAAATAATTGATATATGCTTGAGAGTAGTCGTTTACCGGTAAAGTTTAGTTTTATGTTCTCATACGGATACTTTTCTGAATTCAAGTGAAGTATAAAATTTGATAGGTCTAGATTTTTAAATTCAGACGCGTCTTCGGTTTTATTTGCACGCGGATTTTTCTAGAAACCAGTCAGGAGGCAGCGCAACTTTTGTAATCCTATTGACGTTTTAATGGGCCAAATTTCAGATCTAGTTTGTTTCATTGATGGTAATTCATGCAGTTCCCATTATCTGAATGCCATGTAAATAATTGAAATTGTATTTA
Source organism: Phrixothrix hirtus (assembly GCA_024586415.1). Taxonomy (NCBI): domain Eukaryota; kingdom Metazoa; phylum Arthropoda; class Insecta; order Coleoptera; family Phengodidae; genus Phrixothrix; species Phrixothrix hirtus. The sequence goes on from JAHWXV010104826.1 coordinate 10,915, forward strand.
AATTTTTATACAGATTAAGTCTAGCTTGATTACTGAAAGTTATGCGGCACTTTTTAGCATACATTTGATAAACTAACTGTATAATTTAATTTGATCTTGTAGCAATCGTGGTGTGTTCGAGATATGATTAGAATTAGCTCCTGGCTTATCTTGCTGATTGGTTTTTTATACATTTCTGCGAAACTGAAAATATGCCTTAACCGTATCCAGGCGATGAACCTTTTCTGCAAGTTATCTACAACATGCTGAGTTTGAATTTTTTGGGTATTATCGTTTTCGGTTTTAATTGTCCAAGAGGCTACCGCCAAATTACTATTTTCTCGATCTGAATGTGATGCGTATCCTTTTATTGCAGATGTTACTTCAGGTAGTCTACATACATCTATTTTTTCACCACCAAGTTGATAACTAATTTCTTCAAATAAGAAACTGGGAATGTTGTTTGTTAAATTGAATTCATGGGCGGCTTGATTTACGTGTCAGTTGTTAGATCTTGTCTTTGAATTTCAATTCGTATTTCATCAGATAGTCCGAATATTCTAGAGCCCTACGGTAAATAAGTGTGGGTTTCATGTTTGGTGATTGATCCATTAACATTTAAACCGTCAAAAATATTAAGTTTCATTGCCATGTTATATTACTGATGATGCACGTTTTTAATTTTTATACCAATGGATCATGAAAAACTTCTTTCACTTAGAGATAATTTTTGTTTTGTTGCAGCTGATTCCTTTTTAGAATCCAAAACGATTGTTAATGATTGTAAGTATGAAGACAGGGTCGTTGATTGCACAGCAGCAGCTGGAGATGGAGTAATTTCTTTGAATGACAAAAAACAATTGAACAGGTTGCTTCCATTGACGTTATTATAATTGCTGAATTTTAAAGCCATTTTTCTTTTTCAATTCTAAACGAATGGAAAAGTTCTCGTTACCGAAATTTATATGTTCAACACGCTGATTTACTAAATTTATTGCGATATTACTTATAAGGCTTGTGTTCACTTCCAAAAATGTTGGATAAGCGGGAACTTCATTTAATCTAAAACCAGGTGGCACTAAAATGTCTATCTCGCTTAGCGTCTTCACCCTTTCGCCGTTTCTATATGAGCCTGTTATTATATTGCAATCCAAATAGATGTTGGTATGTTTTAGAATTTGTAAATCCAAATCGAAAGAGTGTTCTAGATTTGCACCGAGAACTTTAGCACCGATACCTAGCATACAACGAATGCTTCCAGACTGCGTGAAATCGATCGCGTATTGTTGGCTGTCAATTGAAATATGTCTTTACCATTAAACAACGAAGGAGTACCACTCTTAGTTACACGTGAAGAGTCAGACACACGTTTAAGAAATGATTTTTGTAAGTAATCATTTATTTCATCAATTTCGTAGGCATCACGTAGAATTGAAATTTTTTCAAGCCCTTTTGGATTAGTTACCGTAGTTTCATAAAAATGAAGCGTATCATTTCCGTGATTAATGTTGCGTATGCAATTGCAACCGAAGAATCCAATCAAGGCTAAAATGTATTTGTACTTTGAATATAATTTAATTGGCAAATAAAAATCATAACTGGTCGTGTTCCCCGATCCCTATAACCTGAATGTATTTGACACGATGACTAAGGATTTTGTTAAAATCCCAGCTTATTATACAAAAATATGAGACACAAGTGCCCGCAGATGACCGTGTTAAACTCTTGCACCCTTTTATAGTTGTAGTAAATGTCACAGTCGCGAAAATAGTCAATAACCTCCTTAGGTGGCCGTTATATTTCCAAAACTATCAAAATACAAACCTTTCAGACCTTCTTTCGTATAACAAACTCATTTCTTCCCTTCATTCTCTGTTTTATCCAAGTTTATAATGCTTTCCTCATTGAATCCTGCTTTCATAGGTAAACCATCTCGCATAAACGTACCTTGAAAATTCGGCACATCATCCGCGTATTTCCGCAGTTAAAGGTCTCTAAGGCCGATTTACAAGATTTTTGAATATGTACAAGGTCGCAGGTACAGAACACTTCCTCTCTTGTATGGTTTGAGATATATTCCGGATCCTTTCCATTCTATAGCAATTGCCTCTATCGTTTTATTATGTCTATTGGTTTACGCTTGAAGTTTTGTAGCAGAACTTGCATCATTCACAGTCTTCGAGATGCTAGCTGTGCCACCTCTTAATCCTCCCTACACTGAGAGACCGGCAAACAGTGGAACTGGCGGAATAATGCTTCCTGTTTTAGGTAGAGGTATTGTACTGGGTACTTTAACTTTTTTCCTTCCACCTGCAGCGTGAATGGCTAAACAACCCGCCTCCAATGCTCGATTTATTATATTCGAAACAATTGCACCAGAAAACGCATCTCTGTTGCTGTTACCGTTGGCTCCCTTCAGGGCAACTTTTGTGTTTTTCAAGATATTAGATTTAAACTTTATCACGCGCCGACTCTTTCGCTTTTGTTTTTTATTGATTTTTGACAATCTGATACCTAATTTGAGCTTGATCTTCATTGCTTCATCTACAGATAACGCTGACAATCTTTCTCCTGCTGAAGCGTCTTTTGATTGAATTATGCCCCAAACCTTTTCATGTGATACTTTATCAGCCTGATGTTGATAATGTAAATTGTTGCTATTTCTATGTGCAATATCGTAAACCTTGGAGGCAGGATCCAGCTGCTTCTTACCAGGATCGTCACGCGCCAGGCGTTTTCCTAATTTTGTCCTGGGGCCACACTAATTATATCCGGGAAGATTCATCTCAATACGTAATTTTTTGATTAGGGAATTTAAAACTCCTCTGCCAACTTTATTCGGTGTTTAAGGTATGTTACTCCTTCGACGTGACGATGCGTTATGCGCTGCTTTTTATTTATTGCTCATATTTATATAATTAAAGACTAAGTGAAGATTAAAAAATTACAATTCGAAAATTTGTATTTATCATTTTGATCAATTACATATTTATCTTACAAAGGACAAACATTCACTAAAGCACAAATAGAAGGTGATTTTCAATGATACATGCATGGTGGTTCAGCTGCAGTTAATACCGGTTATTCGTGAAGTTTAATAATCGGTTTGGGAATGATTTGCGCTAGATAGTTCGCCTTCTAGCGTTCTTTAATGTAAATAACATCTCCATCTCGCACTACACGCTGTAGGATGTTTGGGAAGGCCGATGCTGGTGTATACCCTTCAGACCAATCAACTCAATGGTGATTATGCTGCAAGCATCTCGCCTGTCTCCTGAATTCACGTTCGAACTTGGATATTGAATAAGGCGGCTTGAAGGTATAATGTGATATTGGGTCACCATTATAAACGGCTAGCTCTTTAGGTATAAAATCGGTTTTGAATGTTTTAAATCATTGCACATCATTACTATTTCCATGATTCCGCAAGAGCTAACATACATCGGAATTAGCACTACATCTGACGAAATGGTTCCCATATGTTACTTATATAGATGGAATACATATTGAAAACTAATTAAAACATTTTAATAACATTCTTTATTTTAAAAATTAATATGTGCTTATATAACATTTTTTTACCTATGCAAATATCTATTGTCATTGTCTTACTCACTATAAATTTCATAACTAACAAAGTTTTTAAATTTATGCACTAATTCCGTCAGCACCACATCTTGCGAAAACTCTTCACGTAACAATCTCGAAATGACACCGACCACATTTCCGGCATAATCACTGCTGTATGCAATCACATCAACGACTTTGTTTCTAAATTTTTCGAAACTGCACTTGTAGTTTTTCATCATGCTCAACTTAACCAAAAAATATCTTCAATTTTTAATAAATGCTCTAGAGCATAGAAACTAATCCATAATTCGAAATTACCTTCCTCGATTCCGGAGGGCTGACGTGTCTATATTTGGTAACGTCAAGTGGGTCTTTTACAATATTAAGTAGATAGTCCCAGGTAACATCATATGAGGATACAACATCCTGTTCAAAATTTCGCAGGTCATCGTATATAATTTTGCAGTAAGGCGAGAGGCATCGCTTGAGATTGCACCATTTCTGCAAGATTAGCGCAAAATATTAGCACATGGGGGCTTTATTATTTACTACTCAACTTATATTTAAATAATGATAGTTAGCTCACCTGATTTGTGTTTTCACCTTTTGATCCGGATTCCATTTTGTGCGGTACTTCAAGTATATGCTTCTAGAATCAAAAAATATATTTTTAAATATATTTCCTACAGTATATTATTCACATTTATATTTATAGGAATTATTGAATGCGCTCTATAATAGATTAGGATATCTATTAATGTATGCTTACAAATAATTTTCAAAACACAAATATTCAACGATACAATATTACGTGCATTTTTGACTCTAGACTGGAAATGAATTGAAGTTGTTTGTAGCAATTTAATCGCAAAAACCTGTATTTGCTTTGTTTAAAATTTAACCCAAGGGGGGCCACTTGAAAATTATATTACGTTTTAGGCTAGACTTGTTTACTTGTTGCTCAGCCATAAAAATTCCGAGAAATTGGCAGTGAAAGGTGTAAACAATATAATATACAGGGAGTTCCAATTCAAACAACAATATACAGGACGGTAATATATTAATATCTACATACACAACGTTTCGACCGCGCATTTATAAACCAGCATCAGGTATTACAAAAATCGCTAGAAATAAAAGATGGCCGGCAAAAATAACTAGATTTCCCCCAAATTCAAATGTTAGCGACCATTAAAGTTCAATATAGCCACCAAAATTCAAATATTACCGCCAAAATCAGAAGAAACTCCCTAGATTTCGCGCTAATAGTCCTCAGATTTCCCCCAGAATTCCAAGATGACCGCCGAATTAAATCCGACATTTTTATTCAACCCGCAATTTTTTGCCGCAATCTGTATGTTTATTTTGACGCACCCTGTATATAAAAAGTGGTACGGGGGTGGTCTAGAATTGGATATTTTACACTACTATTATTTACAGTTGGAAACAAATTAATATGCAGTTGGTGTACGAAAGGTATGTAAACATTATAAGTATGCGCGATGTGATATCCTTACAGTGCTAGAGGACATGTCGATTATCACAGTATTTTTGAGACATAGAATGTAAAATATGTATTAGATACAGTCCATTACAAAACAACAAAAATTACCCACCGATCAAATAAGGACCATTAGAATCTAGCAGTAAACGTTATTCTATAATCTATCTGAAGTTCAATCATTACAGATGTTCTAATGAAAGAATATCCCAGGACTCCACTGCGAGCATTTAATATCCCTTTATGCATTACTCCATAGCTTTATCAGGTACATTTCAATTTATCTTCTGTTTGTCGCATTCTTAAATGTTCCAATTAATTCTAAAGTAAATTTACCTCAAAATTCAAATATTCCATTTGATTTGGTTTCGGAAATTATAATATTTACGCTGTTTGCACATTTATGTTTAATTACAATAATTAAACCATCATTTACAGGTAATATTTAAATTAAGTCTAAACGATTAACAGGATTAATTATAATTTCACTTACATTTCAAAATAAATGTGTATTTAAAGCATCCCGTATTTATTTGCACCTTTTTATTTTTCTTAAATAACTTCGAATCTTTCTGATGAAGTCACAAAAAATTCAAAGTAAATACTAATGTAACTTTTACCATTAGTAGATGCTTTTTGGGGATTGACGGACCACCCCCCGCACCTGTCATGCTAATCTAGTGATCTATTTTCAACTGGTCTATTCACAACAGATAACAGGTAAGGTACTTTAACTGGTCTGTTCGCAGTAGGCCAGTTATGAACAGATCTGTTGTGAACAACAATCTGTTAATAGATCAATTGAATTGCCGAATAAGAATGGCAAAGACAAAAGATTAAATTTCTTGTCCCCACTTCTACTAGGTAAACCACAAATCCTTGTTCAAGTTGACAAATTACCCTACGTCCAAAATTTTGTATGTACGCTCCTCTTGCTCACGATTTCTGTCTCATCCACCCTGATTTTCCCAATTTCAATGTTAGTTATATTTCAAATTTTCAGAAAAATCTAATGAGATGCTTCTTATATGAAATATACACTAGAATCTTATGTTATGACTAAATCTAAGTGAATATTTTATGCTCAGTTGGCTACATTACGACTTCAAGTGAGATAGAGTCATATAAACCCATGTGTTAAAGCGAGGCATCTATACCACTAGATTAGCATGACAGGTGTGGAGGTGTGGTCTGTCAATCCTCATAAAACTTCTACTACAGTTCGAGCAATACATTGTATGTCACAAAAATCGTATGCTAACTATTTTATTTTAAAATAAATTGTTTAAATGCATTTTAATCTACAGTTTCATTTTCGCGTTATCTGTTTGCATTATTACTTACAAATTAGGGTTAAGATGAAGCATTTATCAATTAGTCGAGTACATACCAAAAAATCTGGTGTGAAACAACACACGACTTTCTCTTACGCACATAAATATACCAATTGTACCCACAAATGATTAGATTATTGTCTACGTTTATTTTGGAAACAATAATTGTAACGGTCACCCATCCAAGTTACTGGACAGACAAAAGGCTGCTTAAC
>JAHWXV010104851.1:0-16155 GCA_024586415.1 Phrixothrix hirtus
CTTTAGTTAATATTGCATTTTTTGTATTACTTGATTTTTATAGTAATTTTGAAATTTTGGCGGGTATTTATTTAACTGGTCAAACTGGCCATAGCATATTATCTTTGATTTTTGTGTATCCTGATTAACTGTTTTCTTTCAGAGATTTTAATTAATTAATTAAGTACTGTTCAGATATCTTGTTGGTCGTCTGTTGTAGTGGATCTTTACTTGTAACGGCATGGTGCCCAAAATTACTTACTGTTTAGCTGTTGTAAACTATTAATCTCTTCTTTGCTACTGATTATTAGTGAATAAACTCACGTCATGACTTGAACTCTGCATCCTTTTTGAGCTGCCGTGCAATATGATGATGCTTATTTGATTATACCAAGCCGGTCATCATACAGTGCACTTTTAATTAATTTTTAACATAGAGAATTGATTTGAAATTGCATGGCAAAAAATCTGGACTGTACGGAAGACATTCCAATACTCTAGTAGTCCTGAATTATGTTTTAAGACACAGATGACTTGTAGTTAACATTTTTGAATGTGTTATGTAGCAGTGACTGGCTTCTGACTATCAGATATAATCTCCTTAATAATATCACATATACCGAAAAAACCACAATCATTTTTTTGTGGATTGATGATGTTTATTTCATGAGTGTCGACATTTCTTTATTTTCAAATGCCCATAGCTTGCTTCTAGATTTTGCAAGAACATGATAAAAATAGACCTATGCTTCATCACCTGTCTATGGAATTTATTAGTTTGCATGTATTGTAATCAAATTTTTGAAGCTTTTTTAACACCATTTTACTTGTTGTCTTTGATCATTGGGTTTTTTCTATCTGTCTAAATGTTATATGTGTCATATTTAAATTAATTAACACATTATTATTTTGTATAACTTTATTATATAACATAAAATGTGTTTCTAAGAATAACAACTTAAAATAATGTGTTTCATCAGATCAGTCATTACATTCATGTCCATGCATACTAGTGCCAACTTCGTAACTTAAATTTCTACGATATAAATTCCCTAACATCCCCATTTCTTCGTAGAATGCATAAGTATCATAAGTATAAATTTAATTTTACTGGTTCATCCCCTTTTCTTAGTAGAATGCGTAACTATAAATTTAATTTTACTGGTTGTCTCACAACACAACCTGAAGATGTTTTTACTAAACCATCACTATTTCTTTGCACATCACTTCTAGCACTAGAACATTGTAAATCTACTCTATCAGCTATGCTACTATTTATTTCATCATTTTGATTTAAATTATCATCAATTAATTGTAATGGTGCTAGTACATCCATATCTTTTCGAGGTTGATGATAATTTGAATCATTACAAGCATTTTTATAATTTGTACATTTGTTCTTAATTCTAATAAATTTTGTATTCCTTATTAATATTGTCCCATTACTCATTTTAATTTTATAACTTCTACCCCTTAATCTATCTTTAATTTTTTCCTCTTTCCAAACAAATCCTTTGCACTTTTTTTTCTATTATAATAGTGAATTTGTTTAGTTTGACTACTCACTAGATGTTCATTATAATTTTTAAAATTAGCAAGTTTGGGTTTTAGTTTTTTGTAATTACAAGGTAAATTGGTTCTTAAACTTTTCAACATTAAAAGATGAGCTGGTGAACAATTCTTTAGAATAGGTGTGTTCCTATACTGTAGCATACCTAAGAATATATCTTTATTGTCATCTAGAATTTTTTTACATACATTTTTTGCTATCTGCACGTATCGTTCAGCCATACCATTTGACTGAGGATAATTTGGTGACGTAAACACATGTTTAAAGTCCCACATTTTGGTAAATATTTCAAAAATTTGTGACGAAAATTGTGGACTACCATCAGTTACTAGTATATATGGAATTCCAAATCTTGCAAACATCGACTTGAGTATATTAATTATGTCACTACTTGTGGTATTTACACCAAGTTTTTCTATTTCTATAAATTTTGTATAATAGTCTATCACTAATAAATATTTCTGCCCTCTTACCTCAAATAAACCACACCATAATTTATACCATGGTGTTTTTGGAATGTCATGGGGTATTAAGGTTTCTGAAATCTGTGTGTTGGTATATTTTTGACAAATACTACAACCTGAAATAAATTGCTTTACATCATTTTTCATAGTTAACTAAAATAATGAATCTTCTGCTAATTTGAGGCATTTGTTTATTTCTATATGACTGTAATATATACGGCCTAGCATTTCTCTGTACATGGATTTAAGAATTACTAAGCTTTCACCCTTAAATATAAGATCATTCATTACTGTTAACTCACTTTTATATTTGCAATATGGTTTTATTGAATTTTTTAAATTTTTATTTGAATTTGGCAAACCTGCTAGAATTACTTCTTTTAAATCTTGTAATACTGTATCATTTTTTGTGTTTTCCTTAATTTCTTTTAATTTATTGTCAGTCACATTGATTTGAGATTGGATCAAACAAACTTGATTTTCAATTTCCCTTTCAAATGGTTCTTTACTTTTAATGTATGCTCTGGAAAGAGCATCGGCAATTATCAAATCTTTACCGGGCTTATAAATAACATTTATGTCATACATTTGTATTTATAAAAGCATCCTTTGTAAATGAGCAGGGCATTTAGATAGAGGCTGTTTAAAAATTGATATTAATGGTTTGTGGTCAGTTTCTACTGTTACCGTTTTATCATAAATGTACTCATGAAAATATTCTAATCTGAAACAAATTGTCAATAACTCTTTTTCAATCTATACATAGCTTTTTTGGGTATTACTTAATGATTTTGATGCATAAGCACATGGCAAATTGTTCTGAATTAAAATAGCACTCAAACCTGATCGTGAGCTATCTACTGAAATTATTGTGTCTTTATTTATATCATAGTATTGCAATACAGGACTGTTTATTAATTTATTTTTTAAATTATTAAATGCTGTTTCATGATCTGAATCCCATTCAAATTGAACACCTTTTTTAATTAAATTCCTAAGTGGTTCTGTTTCAGTAGAGAAATTTGGAATAAATTTGGATACATAATTTAAAGTCTTTGTAGGTCTTTGCTACACTGTGGCTTAGGAATGTTCCTAATTGGATTTAATTTACCCTTATCTAGACACATACCTGTATCCGTTATGATACGACTCATATATTTTAACTTTTTAAGCCAAATTTGCATTTGTTTAAATTGAATTTGATACCCTTTCTTTTTGCAATTTCTAAAACCTCTGTTAATTTTTTATCGTGTTCTTGTTTGGATTTTCCCCACACCAAAATGTCATCTATATACATACCTACTTGTTCTACACTAAAAATTTCTTTAAATGTTTCATGAAACACCTGTGGTGCTAATTTAATACCATATGATAACCTATTAAATTGATATCTGCCAAAAGGAGTCCCAAAAGTGCATAGTTGTGCACTTTCTTTGTCTAGTTTTATTTGATAAAATCCGCTTGTTGCATCTAATGTACTGAAAAATTTTGCTCCTGTTAATTTACTACTAATTTGATGTAAAGTGGGAATTTGACAATGTTGCCTTTTAATTGCTTTATTCAAATCTTGCAGGTTTAAACAATTTCTTAACTTATCATTCAGTTTCCTAACCAAAACAAGTGCATTTACTCAATCGGTAGGGTCATTCGCCTTAGTAATTATTTTTTCTTTAATTAAATTATTAAGAGCTTTTTTTTAGTTCACTCATTAGCAGTAAAGGTACTTTCCTAGTCGGCTGTATTACTGGTTTTGCATGATTTTTTAATGTAATATGATGGGTTTTGTTTATACGACGTATTCCCGAGAATAGTTCACTATATTTATTTAAAATATGCTTGTAATTTTCCGAAATACTTATATTATCAACTTTAATTAGTAAATTAAATTGTTTACAGGCAAGTAAACCAGAAATTGCTTCATTTTTACTTTTTACTATAAAAAACTCAACCTCAATGTACAGTTATTTTTGGTGCATTCTAAATTACATGATCCAATAACATATAGGCGATTTCCTGTATATGATTTAAGAACAGTGGGGTTCCACTTTATCATTTTACTCGACAAATTTAATTTATTAAACATAAACAATGGTAGAATATTACACATGGCCCCAGTGTTTAATTTCAAATTTACAATACGGTTATTAATACTGACCTGTGTTTGCTAATCTTTTTCAATTACTCTACCAACTAATTTATAATTTATGCTACCTACAAAAAGATTTTTATTTTCACTTACTGTTCCAAGTGAATTAACATTTGTGGCAGAATTTCTACCCTTAAAATTAGATCGACTTAATTTACACATAAGTGCAAAGTGATTTTTGTTTTTATACTTACCACAGATTTTACCGTATGCTGGGCAATCATTTATTTTGTGACTTCTTCCATACCTTGTGCAGTTATTTACCGTTTTGACTTGCCCTTTAAATTCCTGATTTTTTGGTTTCTAGTGATTTTTATTTGTTGTTCTTAAACCTTTACCATCCTTGTGCTTCGTGCCTGAAATTAATTGGACTTCTACATCCTCAGCTGGAGTTTTTAATTCGTTTTCAATTGCTTTTTAATTGCTGTTTAGAACTTTCTAATACTTGACATATTTTAATTGCTTCCTCTAAACTTATTTCATCATTTTGTAGTAATTTTTCTTTAATTTCCGGATCCCTGACTACACATGTTATCACACATTTGATTAAGTCACCATGTAGACTTTCAAATTTACATTTGTTTGCCTGATTTTTCAACTGTGTAATGAATTGTTCTATTGACTGCAAAGTTTGCTGCCTCATCATAAAAAAGGCATACCTCTCAAATGATATATTTTCTTTGGGTTGAAAATACTGATCAAATTTTGCAATTAAATGCTCCAATTTATTTAATTCGTTTATCTTGAACTCGAAGGTTGTATAAATTCTGTATCCTTCTTCTCCTTTGAAATGTAGCAACTGAGCACATTGCATTTCTTCACTTTTCTTATTTATTTCAGTAGCCATCAAATAAATTTTAAAACATTCCCTGAAAAGTTTCCATGCTTCATTTAAATTACCTTGGAGGTTTAAAGGTGGTATTCCATTGTTAACCATCAGTTTTCTTTAATTTCCTAGACCATCTGCGAACTTTTGATCAATGCTTATTATTACTCGACTGTGCCATGTTGTATTTAAATTAATTAACACATTATTATTTCGTATAACTTTATTATATAACATAAAATGTGTTTCTAAGAGTAACAACTTAAACTTTTACAATATAAATTCCCTAACAATATGGTAATTTTGTTTTATCAGATTTTCAAAAGCAGCTACATTTTCTGGAATTACTATCATAAGTCACCCAGAATCAAAATCACCATGCTAAAAATTTTTATACTACCGTTGAATAGTCATTAAGGATGAACATTCATCACTAAACATATTAAAGATTTCCTCATAGCTATCTTTTATTGTTAAATTGTATTTAAAATGATATAATATTATTGTTTGATAATTTCATCTTGATGTGAATAGCATTTAGTCAACCATATTATACAATAATTCAACCTAGACTGAAGATAAAGAAATAAAATTGTAGTTGTGTTTATGTGAATGACTCATGTTGTATTGGAACAACTTGATATTGTATGTATACTAGATAGGGTGAACACAAAGTCTCTATACATTTCTGTGAAAACTTAAATTTATTACACATCTATGTTATATACTGGAACATGTATCACAATAAAACAAAAAATTAGTACATTTCAATGTAATTCATCCCTTGAGAGAAGAATTATTTTGTGTCCAATGCATAGTTCATAGACATAGAATAGATCTGCTCTGAAAGGACGAATTTTCCTGTAAGTCTAGGCACAGCTGACAGGGTTCTCTCATAGACCAAAATATTGTTCAACGTAACTATAGAAATTTGAGCAAATGTATCTCCAATTTGTCGTTTCAATTGTGCTATGCTACTAATCTTCTTTACCCTAATACAGTTGAGCTCTGACAACCTCATGCAAATAAATGTAAGGGAGTCAGGTCTCGTGAGCTCTGGGGGGTCCAAAGCCTTTGAGAAGCACATTTGGTTCATCTATTGGGCAAGGCCGCATTCAAGAAATGATAATTTATGCAAAATGGAGTGGTGGCCCATCCTGTTGGAAAACAACAGTCCTTAATCTCATCTTGTACTAATTGTGACTCCAGAAATTGTTTCAACATATTTAGGTATTTGTTTCCAGTAACTGTGTTCTTTGAAAACATAAAAGGTCTAGAGACTGTAGTTTTTGTTATTTCTAATCACACATTCACTTTGAGGTTGAACTGTTGCTACTTTTGTAGTGCATTTGGATTTAGATTCTGCAAATGTGTCTATTCATATGAATACATGGCCACAGGTGTGTAATGTTGCTTCATCACTAAATAACATGTGCTCTATGGGATTCTTATTTTCCACAGCCTGTAATGATACACAGTTTGTCAGGTTACACAATCCTCAACTTCATGCTTATTTATAATCTGGATGTAGTAAGCATGTTTCTTTAAGGTGCACTGCAGAGTTTTCATAACCGTGGATTGTGGAATACGTAGCTCCCTACTCAGTGTTTGGTGGATGCATTAAGGCAATGTGTGATCATATCCTCTATGCAATACACCATTTCTGAAGTTGTGGATGGCCTTCCAAAATATTTCTCATTCATAATAGAACTGGTACGTTTGAATTAGTTAACCATATTCTTGATTGCCACCCTTTTAGAACCTCATTTTCTAAATTTACTGGTGAAATCTTCCCGCACCTGTTTGACAACTCGTTCTGCTATTGTGAACATTCTGTCAGATCACCTGGAATAAAAATGAATTTAGAAATGATGTCACTGAAATGTGTAGACTTTATCTTTAACTGATTTTAGCACATGACAAATTTTTTTTAGCAGCTTACTTACAGTAATTAACTAGAAATAGGACTGTCTGGATTTGACCAATTAATAAATTATGTACTCTGGTACTAATGAATTTCCATTATTATGCATTGAATCATTTACAATATTTGTTCTGGACTATAGTTTTCCATGTTATTCATATTTTATCGGTACTATTAACCAAAATGAATGATGCATATATCACTACGAATGATAAAGCAGTAATTAGAAAATGTTTCTATTTTGTACATGCATATAAAATAATATGCAAATTCTATTGTATTCATATTGATATTTAACACATTCACTAAGGCACGTTAAACAATGTATTACTTCCAAGTGATATAGGCCCCCTAGGTTAGATGCTGAATTCCTTAATAATTTAAAATTTAAGAATCTTAGCGTAGCATAGTTATTTGTAATATTTTTATATGTTCAATATTAATAAAAATATAAGTTTCATAAATTCTATTTATCTGCTAGTGTGTCATAATAGCAACTTTATAAATACGTACTTGAGTGTCATAATGACACATTATGAAACTGGGTGTCATAATGACACATTATGAAACTGGGTGTCATAATGATTCATTATAGTACTGAATACTGTAATGAAATTTATCAATAACATAATGAAAAATGTTATTATGAATAGATAATTTCTTATTAAGGAAACGAGCTAACTTCGCATTTTTAACTTATACCATATTTCCAAACTATTCAAAGTTATTATTAATTTATATTTCGGTTTTTGGTTGTTTATGATAGCAGATAAAATATTGTACGTCATACAGATTGTAATTAATCATTATGGTACTTGTTGTGTTATTGACCTCGGCTGACTCCTCATGGCATAATGATTATTATTACTATCTTTCTAACAAATATCAGTTCCTATAAGATGGAGATGATATTAATCAAAATCTTTTGCTTTGAAGAGAGACAAAAATAAAAGCATTTGTGTCTAAACAAACATTACGATATATTTTTATTATTTCATAGCTATAGTAGAAATGCTTTATTTCTTACTTTCTTACTCATTGAAGGCCTATTTATATTTTATAAATAAAGCAGAAAAACTCAATTTCAAAAAAGTATTTAAAATTCAAAATCATGTTTGACTTTGCAAAGAATTGTTTTTAGATTTATAAATTTGAATTTGAAGTTAATTAATATCATTTATTTTATGGGGCTTTTATTTGAAAATTTCCCACTGTTTTGTGGCCGTGACAGTTTATTTGATTTGCTATCTATTAAGCGTTGATTGAACAGTTTTATTTATTTTGATGTCAGAGACCATGCAAACTTCAATATTTAAGTAGCATCCCTGGGCTTTAGGATCATATGAACAAGTACAGGTTGTTTACCTTTTAACTGTTAGGGTTTGTTATATACAAGCTTTTGTATTGTGGACAAATACCAATGTCAGTATAAAAGCAATTTATTAAGATAAAATAAAAATTAATAAATATATACACATAACACAATAAAATAGAAATGTAGTAATTGAATAAATAGTTAAATTAATGAAATTAAAATTTATCAAATTATGTTTTGATGCATTCATAGGGTTTCATGTGTTTACAGTAAAATCTTCCAGTTATTTTACTCTACATGTTAAATAAAATTAAAATAGTTTTGTCTCAATAAAAGTTTTTCTGTGTACCTGGTTAAGAATGGAATATTTATAAAGATATAGTAAAAGTTGAGGTACCTGTGTTTAGCTAAATAAAATAAATGCAATTTATGTTATAAATTAAACTTGATTCTTTTAATTTGTTGCGCCTGTTTTATCACTCATAGATCCGAAGAAATTAATTTAAATTTGTGAACTAACCTTTCTGTATTTTGCTGCATTGTTTTCTATAATGTGTTGGATTTCCACACACATGCGGTGTGTTATAATTATTTAGTGAATTAGAGCGGACATACTTGTGAGTGAACAATTGAACTTGAAGTGTTTCTTCTCTAATTCAATTTGTTACAATGAAGTTTTAAACTGGTCCTTCAGCTGACTGAACTTGGTTACTGTATATTTATACTGTAACTTGGCAGTTCTCATGGATTAGGGAAAATATGCCAATTTTCTATTGTCTTAGGTTTATATAACTTTCCCAAAGTCGGTTTGTTGAATAAGGCTGCTTGCTTTTTGAATTTAAATCAATGAGTTTAAATGTGGTTTTCGGTTAGAGGATTCTCACGAATCACACTTTAATTTGCATAAATATGTCGATTTGTGAATTCTTATAATTTAGTAAATTTTCAAGCTTACTTTAAATTCTATCATGTCTTTGTTATAGCCCATCCTTTGCTTTAGCAAACCTGCTCTCTTGTATATTTTTTACAACCTAGCCTTAGGGATATTAAAACTAGCTAATTTTTATTAATGTTAATTCACATCATTTATGTCAAAGAATTTATATATACAATTTTATTTATTTTTAGGCATGTTGGTACGAATTAATAATTTTTTTATTGGTGCCATCAACACTGCTTTGAATAACTTTAATTAGTAAAATTAATCAAAAATCACCGAGAAACAAGTGACTTTTGTTTTAGAGGAGGATGGCGCTAATTTAATGCTTCGTTGGATTTATATAACTTTTACACAGTCAGTTTATCACGGCTGTTTGCTTTTTGAATTTAAACCAATGAGCTTAAATGTAATTTTTAGTTAGTCGATTCTCACAGCTCAGTTTAATTTGCATAAATTGTGTTAATTTGTGAATTCCTAGCATTAAATCTTTGGCAGATTTGCCGTAAATTTGGCAAATTTTCTTGCATATTTTAAATCTGCCATCTATTGACTTGGTCACATATTTGTTTTGACCTTTCCTTTGCTTTAGCAAATCTGTTGTCTTGTATAATTTTAACAACCTAGCCTAAAGGGATGCTAAAACTAGCTAATTTATGTTAATGTTAATTCACATTATTTATGTCTAAGAATTTTATATATACAATTTTATTTATTCTTAGGCATACTGGTGCAAATTAATATTTTTTTTATTGCTGGCATCAACACTAGGCATAAACAGTAAGTCCAAGTTTAAAAACATAAAATAAATCATTTACTTCATCATTTTCATGTAACTTTCAGAATGTATTTGGGAATAAAATTATATCATTCAACTGAGTTTGATCTTTCATAAAATAGTAGGTAAACAAATAAACTGTATGTCCTAAAGGCCATATACAAATTTCAATTTACTTTAGCTACTCTTTGGTTACAAAGAACGAAACAAAATTTGTTAAAGGATCTTCCAAAGTTAACAGTAGAACATAAAACACTGTTAATACAAGTTAATTTTGCAATAGTTTTTTGGTAAGCATTTGCATCCTATTCTCACGCTTATACCAATTCACAGTGTTATAAAATTTTAATTACTTTTATTATAAATTAAGTAGCAAATAATTTAACTTAAATCAATAAAATTTATAAAATCAAAATCTGAAAAAAGATACATTATCTAGAAATTAAAACAGCTAATAGTATATTATATAGCAAGGGACTAATGTGCTTCTTTTAATCTAGAGCAATAGGGAGAGAAATAATCTTTTGAGGGATTAAAAAGCACTTTAGTGCTGTGGTATGTACATTATTTTTTTGCACTTTTAAATAATTTAAAATCAACAAGGTTAAAGAAAGTAAAATTGCGCGATTTTAACATTGACAGATCATTCGATTTATCAATCTATGCTTTGCTGCAATTGCTATTAAAATTTTATTTATGAAGCATTGTAGTAACACTTTCAACAATATATAACTTTAATTGATTAATTTTTGTTATTGCCATGGATTTACTTTGTTTAAAGTAAAACTTTAATCCCTTGAGATTAAAAGTGCAACTTTAAACATGGAAACGAGTGACTAAATGTGGCATTTTAGTTCTGAAGTACAAAAATTGTTTTAATACTAATACCAAAGCAAATAATAATAGCAAAATCCACAATCTTACCATAAAGCAATAATTAACTTTTTTAAAACAATTAGTTCTTTTTTATAAAAAAACAAAAATCTAACTTTAAAAGATATTCTTCTTTTAAGTCCTAAATTGCATTAATCATAAATTCTGTGCAAACAAAAAATGAAGTTCAAATTAATAGAATAACACGCATCCAACCACAAAAGTATTGTACCAAAACTAATAAAAGGCATTAATCAATTTAAATATCACAACACTATGTATTTATAAAATTGAAAGCATCAAAACTTTCATCCTTAATTTTTACTGTTGTTTTTGCCACCTACCAACCATTGTATTTTATTTTTTTTTGTAACGAATCACCTTCTTTTAAAGTTTTTAATAAAAGAGTTGTGATTCCAGAAGTTAAAGTTAACTTTAAAATAAAGTACCTTTATGATATTTAATAAGGAATAAAAGAAAGTAAGCCACCTAGTTTCAAAACCAATTAAACGTACTATTAAAAAAGTTTGTTCTTAACCAGATTTAGATTAAGATGTACTCGTACATTACTAATATTTTGTAAAATACATATCAGAAATCATGATAAAGCTGTAGCTAAAGAGGTTAACACTGTTTTTACTGCTGTTTTTTCAGTTTCAAATAAAATGGATTATGTTGATTTTAAAACTAGGCAACTCATTTGGAATTTATATTAGTTATCCAAAGTCTTTCATTAAAATGGTAACTCTAGAATTTTTTGGTTTGGTAGATCTTCATCTTTAAGACATGGGACCTGTAAGTTAATACTGGGGCCAACTCCCACAAAAATCTTAACGATCGTTGTTTGTAATTTGTAAATTAATTTTGGCCACATCCCAACCATAATATATGTTTCCTTTAATCTACATAAAAATTTATTGCAGTATTTTATATATCATCAAAAAATATTAATTCGTTTAGAAGTTATAGCGATTTTAAATATTTCGATCTATAAAATTTGTAATGTGAAAATTTCAAATCGCTATAACTTTTGAATGGATTAGAACATTGAAGAAATTGGAAATTAACACTGTAGATTAGCAAAATTGGTTTATGAATTTTAAAGTCTAGTTATTGAGATTTTTGTGGAAATGGTCCACATTTGGCTCCATTATTAACTTAGTTATTTTTGGATGTGTCCTATGCCGTAAAAATGGAGAGCTATCATTCTAAAAAATTCTAAAGGTGCTTCTAAATAGGATTGAATGTCATTTCTTGTCAAAATGTGTGCAGCTATGGGTTCAAAATTACTAACACTTTGTTTGAAAAATATATTAAAGAAAAAGTTGACAAATTTGATAAAAGTAATAATAATAAAAAAGTGTATAGTGTGGCTTTAAAATATTTTTAGAAAAAAGTTAGAAGAGTTCACTTTTGTATCATTTTTAAATTGCATAGAACTCTTTTAAAAACAACTGACCTACTATTACATTAATTCTTTTAGGCTTAAAAAAAGACAGTTTATAAGGCGATAATGTACCGGGTGATCATATTTGTGTGTAATTTTTTAGCTGTATCAGTATTCCTGAGTAAGTGACACCATTGGTTGTTAATGTGACAGCAGAATGTTTGAAGCTTAGTTTATTGTCATGTTCAGCATTGACGTGGTAATGAAACGTTGACTAACAGTTAACTGTAATTTATCTATATCATGTGCCATATATTTTGTTGTTTTAATGGATTTCTATACTGTATATGCCTATTGAATTTCTCTCATGTGCAGGCTTGGACATTATTATCAAATAACAACGAAAAAATTGTGTTACGTTTTGTGTCTGTAAATTACTTTATTGGTAGAAAATAATTAACATGGAAGAAATATTTAAAATTATTTGGTACAGCCGACACCTTAAAATTATGAATAACAACTACAGGTAAGGTAATAATGCTTTATTTAAAATGCTCATTTCAAAGCAAATGCTCGAAATGCAAACTATTTTGTTGTAAACAAAGATTATTTCTTCTTTTTGGTTTTCAAACACATTTACTAGTGTTTCAGGTGTAATATTTTCAATTTAATTGGAAATAGTATCTCATAATTCATTTAATGTATGCAATTTAATAGTTTCAATTTTTTATTATACAAAAAAACGGCATCAATGCAGCTGTCACTAATTTTAATTTTAAAACTTCAAAATAGTATTGCTGCCTACATAATTTTAGTTTTTTTTCAAACCTAACAAAAAAATCACTAAAAATATGATCGCCCGGTAAATTAAAACCCAGAATGATCAACATTTATCAAATTTATTACATTCATGTTGCATTTCTACGTTCTTCACAATAAATTAGTACAATATAAGTTTGTTGGTCATATCAAATGTTATAATTATAGGCATTTGATGAAATTTTTTTCAATGTACTTGGAAATCTACACAATAATGGGTAAATTAACATCAAAATTTTGTAGAAAGTTAATTTCCTTAAAAACAACACGACTGATATATAATTTGTATCAACATATTTTCAAATTTCAAAATCTCTCATTTTTAGTTTATAGCATACATCATCTGTGTACTCCTCAGAAATGTGCAGAACAGAACTAAACTATGTTTTTATAAAAATGTGATTGCACCTACTGATATATATCGAGCTGTATTTACAAACTATGAAAGTTAACAAATAAACTGTAAATGACTATTATAAGGTTGTACAACAAAAAATATTTTATATTTACAAAGATCAAATACAGAAATAGTTTTACGAAGCAAGATGATAGTTTTTGACATTTAACATAAGATACACACAGAAGCTCTGGCTTAGAATCAAGCCAGATCTTCACATACCCCTTCTACTTGTGATTTAATAACTAACATGACGGAGGTAGTTACATCCTTTTAAATTTGAATTTTAACTAAACAAATTCTTTGTTATTGTCTAACGCTTCCTCCCAAAGTATTAGTTTGACATAAATCAAGTTCTAACATTTACCATATTTTATTAAAACACAGATGTGGTGACAGTTTGGTTAAGATTTCTGTAACTTAGTTTTCTACACTTGCATATTCCATGGTAATTTGTCTTACTGTATTTTTCACATATAAAGTGATATTTTATTTAAATGTACTTTAACTTTTTGTGAAATTTTTAATTTTTCATTAACTTATATTGTCCATACACAAACACATAATTGTGTTGCATCTCTGAGAAATTGTTTTAGGCATATAATTTCCTTTATTTCTCGCTTTCTGTAATGCATTCTGCCTTAGTTATTGACAAAACAATGCTTTCTTGTTTGTGCTTTAACCATGCTATGCATATTTGCATACCTTACTGGTTCTTGACTTTTTAGGTTTTATATATATTATCAGGATGATTGGCATCGGAGAATGTATCTAGTTCTCCTACATCATATTCAGATTAGTACAAAAGCCAAAAACTTAAGGTTCCTTTTAAATATCTAAAATACATCGAATACCATACCAATTTGAAGCTTTTGGATAAGTAAGTAGAGTAGAGTTTCGCTAATCATTAGTAAACGTGCATAAATGCATGAAAACCTACTCTACATGTTGTATTTTTACAATTCGTAAATAAACTACTATTTATGTAACACATAAAAAATGCATGTACATTAGCATTTTGGAATGTGCACGTGTATTTACCAGGAAATAACTAACTCTATATCTGTGCTCTAAACATTACATGGCTGTATGCACAGTTTATTTTTTTCTTATTTTGTAGTCGTATTAGTGGAATAAAAACCTCAAGCTTTGTTTCGTATTGATGCTAGCGAATCATTAACAAAAATCACGCAACAGTTAGGAGTGGGCAAACAAACTGTTTGTAGGAAAAAAAATCGCAAAGAAATTGAAGATTTTTATGCGAAAATGGTGAGCAATAGAAGCACATTGCAAACATCATGAACAGGGTGTCTGGCATAACATTACAAGTGATCGCACTCAGACTTAATGAAAATTAAAAGGCGACGCTGCTTTTACTGCTAGTCTGGGATGGTTGTCTCGATGGAAACATCAACATGGCATTCGTGAACATTGTGTAGTGGTTAAATTTTGTCAGGTGACAGTTTCAAGTAAAGACTTTAAAGTAAAATTTGAGAAGTTTCTCAGCGCTGAAAATTTAGAACTTTGTCGGTATTTAATGCTGATGAAACTGGGTTAAATTATAAAATGCTCCCAAAAAAACATTAGCTTTAAAACTGGATTTTGTAGCCAAAGGACATAAGGTAAACAAAGAACGAGTGTATTTGCTTGCTTGCTGGGTGATTTAAAATTTCCATTTTTGGTGGTCGGGAAATCGGCTAAGCCTAGGGCCCTTAAATATGTTAATATAAATGCTCTTCCAGCTCAGTTCACCTCACAAAAATCTACATGGATGAACGGAAAAATTTTTAAAGATTGGTTTTCGAAAAATTTGTTCCTGTAGTAAAAGAATTCTTGAGGGAGAAAAATCTCCCAGAAAAAGCTGTTCTGCTTATCAACAATGCACCATGTCACCCTAGTGAAATGTAATTACGCGATGGTGGAATTTTTGTAAAATTTCTGCCACCTAACGTTACGGCTTGGATATGGCCAATGAATCAAGGTGCAATTGAGGCAACAAAATGACACTATAGGAAAAAGTTGATCTTGTTTCTATTAGAACAACAAGAAGCAGACCCATTGACTAACTAAATGGATCTTGTTAAGAAAGTGACAATAAAGTCTGTTATTTATTTGGCAGCAGAAGTGTGGGAAGAAATTAAGCTGTCAATGCTTCAAAAGAGCTGGAAAAAGCCGTGACCTAACATGCCAATAGAAAACTGGGGACAACTTAATGATCAACCAGCTGAAAATCAAGATGCGGATTTCGTTCAAGTTTTTCAATGGTTGGATGGTTGTGCCAATGTGGAAGGGAATGATATTTCAGCTTGGATAAACAGTGTCATTGGTATAGGTCATCAGGTTCTAAGCGAAGATGAAATTGTCGAGGTATGCACTGCAAACACGGCAACGGAAAGTGACAGTTCCCAAGATGATAGTGATGGTACGGAAAAATCACCTGGCCTGACCCATGGTGAAGCAATTACAATGCTGGAGGAATTGGTGACCCACTTTGAAAAACAGACTGACACCTTGTCTGCTGAGCTACTGACTTTAAAGCGCCTTACAACAAAAGAACATTACAGAGTTTTTCAAGTATGTAAAACCAAAGACTTAATTTATATGTTAATATATATATATTGCTATGGCCAATTTGACCATTTAATTGAAAGTCCACGTAAAATTAGAAAATACCTGAGCAATCATGTACAAAAAAATGCAATTTTAACTAAAGGAGGTTTATTGAATGTCAAATAAATTA
>JAHWXV010104868.1:0-12972 GCA_024586415.1 Phrixothrix hirtus
AGATAAAAAAAAATACGCGTCTTTTATTTTTTGATGTTCTACAACATATCAAAAAATCAATGACATCGGTGAGTTCGGGTTGGGGCCCTTTCCTTGTTAGATACACAAAGCTGATGACGATCAAAATAGTGTTTAAAATATTCTTCTTTTGGCGGTAGAGCATTTTTATCATTAAACGATATTACGCTTTTCTTCATTTGAAAAATTCATATTTTATGATGCGCCATAATTGCCTTTTATAAATTGGAACTAATTTGGACGAAAATGTCAAATAATATTTGCAATTATCAGTAACCGTTATTGTTTCCACGGCTAGATAAGATAATAATACTATTCGAATTGAATTAGTAAAACAGCCACAACTTCTTTATTTTTCGAAGGAAACATAATTATGTTGTCGTCGAAAGGTGTGTATTAGCAAATGAGGACCATCTCTAGATTCTGTGCAGATCATAATTACTGTTTAGTTTGGTTAGTTAAGCATTTTAGAAACAACATTTTTTATTTATTGTTCACAACTCTAACTGTGAGCAGGTCGTAGTAGAATTGTTATTTGATGTAAACATTTTGTGCTGCCAATTACATTAAATAGCTAATAAGAAACCAAGAAACTTTTCTTTTTTGAAGTAAACCGTTGTTTTTAGAGCTGCCTGCGTTAAGTTTGAAATTAAAAGAGAAAAATGGCGACAACTTTGTTATTTTTCATAAAAACCATATCAAGCCTTATATCGCAGTAAAGGTTAAAAAATAGCCTTTTGAAGAGGTCATAGCCAACTACGATTTCCATTTAAAAAACAAAAGTTTATCTCATAACTCAAAAACGACAGGTTATTTAGATAACATGATTCGACTATCTTATTAAGGACATAATTATCTAAAACTCTTTCCTGTATAAATTTTCTGCAAAACTAATACCCGCATCTTTCCCTATAAAACCAACTGTGTAGCTCCAGTGTAGTTTCCGAGATCCCTATACTAAACATCGAAAAAAGCACCTTGTATAAGGGATCAAACTGGACTTGGAAATTTTGAATTTCATGCATTATATTTTATTACTTGTTAACATTATATCAACATTACAACGGAAAGTTTAATTGGTTAAGCTTAATGCTTATATAGATTAAAAATCTCCCTAACACTCTAATACTTTTCACCTCCGGTAATATGTCAAAATTTACTGTACCGATAATTTGACACTTAAAAAATCAAAAGGAACATAGCTTATAAATTTTAAATCAAAATTATAAAATATATTTCTAAATTTAACCGTATCCATGTTTACCAATCGCGGAATAAGTATTTTGAAACAGCTACCGTAGGGATCTATGTTTGGAACGATACACAATACATTTGTATCAAGCCAATGCGGTGTTACCAAATTTGTACATTTAAATGAATATATCGAAATTTCCAGAATGGGACATCTTAGTTATCGTTGTAGTTTATTATTAGTTATAAGGTGACTGCGCTGTAACATGAGTACCAATCCCAACAAACGTTTTTAATTTATTAATAGCAATTTTATGCCATTACCTTGGCCAAATACCACAAATACGTCAGGTGAAATTGAGTTAAAAGAACTTATAGAAATATTACTACGTATCTCAATGCTAGATGAAGTAATGGACGTAGAAAGATCTGATGTACTGTAATTCGACCATCCCGATCAGTGGTAGAAGAGAATAAATATTCATTTACGAACTAGAGTATGTGAATAAAGATATTTGGATTTTAATCCAACTCCTAAGCGTAATGTCATATTTCCACGTAGAATTATCTAGCAATGAACATCTAAAAACAAACATCACATTTTCCGATTCGCTCAAAACGTGCGGTGAGGCGATGCTGAGGTTAACAAGAGTTGATCGTAAACCTAACTAGGCTTAAGCAATAAATTCTGTCGATGTAAACTGAGCTAAACAAAAGTAAACGAGCGCCACGGCATTTATAGAATATATACGTTATTTAAACTTATTAAATGTATTAGGTAAGTAAACGACGAAGTCTTACTCAGCTGAAAAGGAATCCTAGAGAATCGAAATACACACAAACAAACTTAAACGTGCGTTAAGTGACGTTAAGACGAAACTTTTCGACTATTCCCTGTAAAGGAATAAGAATTTCGTTGAAATAAAATATATAGAGGATGTATCAATGATGCGATAATGTTAGATATACCTATATTTTTTTCTATTAGATTTACAGAAAACATTCCTATATGAAAATTACCTCTACTAGCAAACTCACGTATGCGAGAGTGCGTGCTTGTGGTGTGGACCTGCGTGCGTTCGTGCGTGCAGACTTGAGCTTGTGCTCCTGCGTACGTGTGCGGTTGCGCAACTAGCGTTAGTGCGTATGCTTAGGAGGTGTGCGAGTGTGTGTAGACGTGTGGTCAATATATCTCGATAACTAAACATTATAGAGAGTGACATTTTATGTTAAAGTATGCTACCTTTCTGAGATGTTCTAATAAGAATTCTGTTATAGGTGACTGACTGAAGTGCCACCTTATACATAAAATTTTTGTGATTTTATTCAAATCGACTCCAACTATTTTATTTATACCTGGTATGTTACTTACGTTTCTGATGGCCTTTTACAAGTACTAATCGGTTTATCTGAAAAAATTTGTTGAAGCGAATTATAAAGAAAAATCTCCAGAGATAAGTAGGGTTTTTCGTGTCCAGTTAATTTGATGGGGGGGGGGCGTTGTCATTGTCATTCCCAAAATAAATATAAATTGTTGTTTTAAGGATTTGTGTGCATCATTTACATATCTAATTACTTTTTATTTAAATCTATAATTTCAAATTAGATATTCTTTATGTGTAAAAAAGCTTGACAACTTACAATTAAAGCCATGTCCTATTTAAAGTATTTTTGCTCTAAATTAGCTTAACATTTATTATAAATCAGGAAATTATAAATAATGAATTATCGTATTTATGCTTTTAAATTAATTTTATAGTTTACAGTGTAGGTGTATAGAAAAGTAACTAAAGTCGATAACTTCAAATTAAATCTAAACGGGGAAAAAGGAAGTCGTGTGCTCTCTCATACCAGATTTTTCTTAATTTAACTTAACTTAACTAGTCATACTCCTTAGTCATTAATTTCTTATTTATTTCTTAACAAATTAATATTAAAAGGTTAACTATAATGTTAATTAATGCTGCTTCCGCGTCAATTGATGTTTTACAATAAGCCATTAATTCCATATTTCAAAATATACTGTATTTAAATTGTAAAAGTTTGCAAGGTAGTCTTAGAAATTTTATTTGCACCTTCAGAAAATAGAAGGTGGCTAATGAATGGGAACTTATGAAATTTTGACTTCTTATTTCAGATGGTTTCGGTTACAGTTAACCTTTAATTTATTTTGAGGGTTCTTATCTGGTACCAAATAAACTATCGACCTTTCGAGGAATCTGTTTTAGATTTCTCGGGTTTTTATAAAAAATTATTTAATCACTTATTACTTTGATCTACGTTAGATATCAAGTGCTGCTCTTGTTCAAATACATTTATTATTTTATATTTCTATATTCAATGTATTTGAGTAATTCTTTGGAATATATATTTTACATACTTACGAATAGTAATTACAAAATCTGTAACAATAGGTGCAAGTTAACATAAATTAAATTACAACTATAATTTGTTTCAATTTTACTACACCACTTGAGCACTACAATCTTTCTTACGGATACGAGGTAAGATAGTAGTTTCAAACGAACCTATTAATTTGTTTTCTATCAATTAATTTAATTGTGTTACGCATTAACGGCCCTACAAAACTCCTTTTTCGTTCTTCATCTAATGTAGTGAAGCTTTATCTGGTCTAAGATCTTTTGTTTCCCTTTACACGGTATTGTTCAATTCCACAAATAAGCTTAATTCGCAGCAAAGAATTTTAAGGAATATTTCGTGTTTAAAAGTCTTTAAAAGATTTATAATAGATCAATTTTATAGCATGGAATGCTAATTATAGTTAAAAATAATCTTTAAGTATCCACTATTTTGCGTAAATCATTAACTATTCACCTTTGTTGGCGTGAAATTAATTAAATAGTCATCGCTTTTGATTTTTAAAGAAAAATTAAAGCAAATTTCATTTTCGTTATCCTGGAGACTTTAAAAATTGAGATTTTATGAAAGCTCTTATTCAAAATTAAATGTTCCCCAAAGTATCTTATGTTAACTTTTCACCAAATAATCACAGATTTCTGCTTTTTTGTTGTACTTGTATAAAAATTTGTATATTATTTGGTTTAGACAGAATGTAGCGTATTGGTTTACAGTGATAATTTTCAGTGTTAGTTTATAAACCCTTTTTTGATAATGAATTATTAAATGATTATATTCGTTGATAGTTGCTTTATTTCACTACATTTCAGAAATTAAATAGTAATTGGAGTCGTGAAGTGTATGTATTTTAAATGCAATTTATAATTAAATATAAGCTAAACAGATTCGTAGAGTTAAATCATTTTGAAACAATACATACGTTTGAGATACGCGGCAACCAGTATTAAGCCGGGCGAGTTGAAATAAAACAAAAGGGGAGTCTGATATACAGCGTCGCCGTGTACTTAAATATTTTATCTTATTAGAGATTTTTGTATTGTAAAACTTTAATAATTATTATGTAACGTTCAATAAAAAAGCGCCTGCTTGAACAATTATTTATTAAATCTACAGGGTTCGCTATAATAGAGTATCCATTTTGTTACTAAAATAACAATTTTACAATTAACAAAACAAACTTTTTTATTATATCACATTACACCAAGTTCTTTAGGATTTAGTGTAGTCGAAAAACATTTGGCTAAATTATCCTTAACTTTTAGAAATCATGTTTTTTAGATGACCACCTTCAACTTCAATACATTTCTCAATATTGGTCATCAAGGTTCACGAGGAAGCAAATCTTCACATAATTGTTGAATTTGCTCTTGGATTCAAATTTTAAGATCTTAGATTGTTCTAGGGCCTGGAAAAAACTTCGGCCTTCAAATATTCTCCGAGAAAAAATCGAGAACCATTAAATCCGGAAATCTTCAAAGACAAGATAAATATCCAAATCGAGAAATAAGTCGCCAATTGAAAATTTTTCGTAAAACCCGCATTGAGTTCCTGGCTGTATGACCCGTTGCTCCATTCTACTGGATCAGCAAAGTAATGTTAAACAATCCTCGTCTACTTAATTCTGGAAGAAGCAGCATCTTTATCATATGAACGTAGCGCTTGGATATCACTGTCACGAAATGGCCAATAATTCCCTGGGATTCAACTTCACGCCAAACAACAACTTTTGGTTCATGCAGGTTTTTATATAGATTTCTCAAGGATTCTAA
Organism: Phrixothrix hirtus; assembly: GCA_024586415.1. Lineage (NCBI taxonomy): Eukaryota > Metazoa > Arthropoda > Insecta > Coleoptera > Phengodidae > Phrixothrix > Phrixothrix hirtus. The sequence continues at coordinate 5,358 of JAHWXV010104868.1, forward strand.
TGAGACAAGTTCTGTTTGTTTACGATACGATTTAAGTAAAAATCAGCCTTATCACTCATTATTAAATTAGGAACTGAATCCCTATGTAAATTTAAAAGATCTAAACGAAAGGTTAATCTTGCGCCTTTGTATTGCCCGCTGAGATGTTGTGCTAAGTGATATTTATATGCATGGAATTTTAGGTATTTTTGAAGGATGCAATGGATGCTACCTTTAGATATTCCAAGAGCAAAGGTTTGTACATTGACAGAACTCTTAGGGCTTCTCATGTTCAATGTTTTCAGGTGTGCGAACTGTTCATCGACGTTCAGTTTTTTAAAATTTTGTATGGAATCATTCCTACGGTAATGATGAACCTATATCAGTATAGTTTTACGAGTTGGAGCACCACCCCGATTATGGTTATTAAACTCACGTCGAAATGCACGTATAACCTGATCTATCGAATTAGTTCTGAAGTAAGTTTCAATCCAGAAAATACGTTGCTGAATTGAGTATTCCATGAGTATTCAAGTGATATCAAACAGATTAAGGAACTCTAAATATGTAATAATATTCTTAGTAACATTGATAGAAAAATTGTGTTTCTAAAAATTTCATTTTAGGTCACTTGTGATAGGCGCCTGCTCGGTTTTTGTTATTAACTTAAATCTTAAAGATCATGGAACACATTCCGATATAGTACACCTTATTTAGTTACCTTGTATAAAAGTCATTTAAAAATTAAAATGGATACTCTAATTTGGGGAACCCTGTATAAGTAAATAATAAATTATATACTTTTAAATATATTTATATACTTATATAGACTTAGATATAACATTTTGTGTATTAGAAATAATGGCATCTAATTTTAAAAAGATTATACTTAGCCAAGGTGGAGAAATTTTGGAAAATGTTTTAAAATTCTTTACGATTTATTTCTTAGTCTTAAAGAAAGATTTCTTATAGCAACAAGTGTAGGTGAACATACGCATCGAAAGACTATAAAGAAATTTGTAGCAGTTAAAACAGAAGAAGCAGTAATGTTAGCATCACCACGTACATATATAGTGCAAGTTCAGCTGCCAACAAACAATTCATAATGTTCAAAAACAAGGTGGGCGTTAACTATATAACGGGTTTAGGTCGTCGTTTGATTAGCAAGGGGTAGGCGTAGTGAGGTTGGGCTGATCTCATTCGATGCGTTGTTTCGTGGGAATTTTAGTAGCAATGGAACCGTTCACAGGTGCAAAACGCGCTTTCTGCGGAGGCGTTTATTGCGAGAACCAACTATCGGAAACTGTTGCGCGTCGGTCATATCGATGAGAGTTCAATTTAAGACAAATGAATTTGGCGCCAAATGAATCTTCCCTAACTAAATGGATAAAAATATTCGAAATAACTGGTTCAACAGTACGGATATTGATTAGCGGTAGACCAGTCTCGGTGAGGACTCAATAAACCATCGACATCGTGCGAGAATCGGCTCGACCAACACAATCCACTCGTAAAAGAAGCCTGGTTTTCAATCAATCTTCTTTGCAAAGAATGTTGAAAAAAACCTGCACATGAAGGCTTTTAAAATTCGGATCGTTCAACAACTGATACCAAACAACCACACTCTCCGACTTAATTTTGTAAACATCATGCTGAACCGCTTCGATGACTTTACCAACATTTTGTTTAGCGAGGATACCAACTACCATCTTTTAAAATTCGGATCGTTCAACAACTGATACCAAACAACTACACTCTCCGGCTTAATTTTGTAAACATCATGCTGAACCGCTTTGATGACTTTACCAACATTTTGTTTAGCGAGGATACCAACTACCATCTTAACGGTCACGTGAATAAGCAAAATTTCCGTTTTTCGTCCGAGAATAATCCAAGAAATAAACATGAACGGCCTCTTTCCAGTCCAAAGCTGGTAGTGTGGGTGGCAATATCGGCAAATGGCATGAGGCCCTTCTTCTTTGAAGACGCGAGAGGGAACACAACTGTGAAATCGAAAAATTATTATCGGATGATTCGAGAATTATTGATGCCAGGTTTATAGGATTTTGAAGGGTACGACGCGAACACCTGGTTCCAGCAAGATGAGGCCACCTGTCATACCGCAAATATTCCCATAAATGAAACTGTTTCCAGGGAAATTTATTTCAAGGCGAGGTGACATTGACTGGCCATCTCTAAGTCCTGATTTGACACCATATGATTTCTTTTTATGGGGATATCTTAAGGTCAAGAGTGTATGGGAATAATCCTGGAAGTCTAAATGAGTTGAAGGAGAACATTATCAGAGAATTCAACTCTATTCTACGGACAATATGTAGAAGAGTATTCAAAAATGTAAGCACCAGATTTCAAGAGTGTCAAAGAACTGATGGGAGACACTTGGATAACATTATAACATTTTCTGGTTTTTGATTTGATAATAAATTTTTGATTATAATATAATAACTTATTATACAGCCAATTTTTGAGATGGATGAATTTTATATTTTATATATCTTTACCTTGCATTTGGTTTTCAATTTAATTTTCAAAACCGTTACACAGCTAATGTTTCCCTTGTAGTATAAGGTTGTAAGATTTAAACAAAGAATTACCTCGCTTCTGTATAACTCAAGATCTAATGCCACGAAAGAGGGAAGAGGGCCCTTTAAAAAAATGCGGGTTGACCTAAATTTATTATAAAAGTTTATACTAGATTAAGAACTAGTTTAAAATTTTATTTTTGTTTCTAATTCTATTCTTATTCAATACAGCAATTATTGAAAATAAATTTGTTGTTTGATTTTACTGCAAGATAAACAAAAGGATATTCTAAAATTTCAGGTAAATGCAATCCTGAATTTATTGCTTTTGTATCTTTAAGTTACAAGTCTAAACCAAGGGTTACACTTCAAGTAAATTTTAATTTATTGCGGTCATGTACAGCTACTTATTACACCACCCGCTCAACTACAAATTATTAATTCGCGCTTTATAAGAAGTTTAAGACAAGGTTGACAACATGCTAACTTTTTAAAATCATTTGAAGATTTAAAACTAATAGTCTATTTGAAAATATTTGAAAATTGAAATTGTGCTTAAAAATAATTATAATTTGTACATAAGTAAATAAGTAATTACGAGAGCAAAATTTTCCTTTTTATCTATTTGATACCTTATAATTTTGATAGAAAGCTTTTAAGCGAATAATCCATTTGTCGTCTTGAAATTTTCGGACAGTACTGACGTGATGGACGCTCAAAGCTCGATGTAAGTGAATTAGCTACGTTGTGAACGGAATTGTTTGCCACTAACTTAATAATACACTTGATACAAGTGGAAGTACGTTTTGGCGAATTTCGCTCTAAAATAAATAAGTTGGTGGTTTTCTAACTTTTGTTCTTACATTCAGTTACTTGACAGAGTTGTACATACGTATGAGGTGAGATGGTTAATATGACCTGAACATCTAATGTGGTAAAAAATTTATTTCGTTCGATGGCGTAAGAGCTTAAATGTAATTCAGCTGCAAGCTTACATTAAACTGTCTTTCACTTTGTTTAACTACTAAACTCGTATTTCTTCGCAACAACTGTGTCTTAATTGTTTTAAACGTCCGACTTGTAGTGAACACACTAAAATAAATTTACTACCTTCACAGCTTGCAAGTTGTAGTTGTAAAGTTTCTTTTTCGATTTTTATTGCTAACTACATCTTTATAATATTGTCAGAAATTACACAACAACCTTTCCAGGAATGGTGTAATTTAGAGAAACAAAATGCACTTAAAATGCAAAACATTGCGTAACCTTACGCAGTTTTAGAATATCTCTTATCCGAGAAAGAGAATTTAAATGCAAAACATGTTTGTACAGCAACGTTTAACTCAACTTTCTTAATTCGGGGTGTATATTTGGTAGGTATTTACAAATTTTATAAAATTAAAGAAATGCTTCAATTGTTAAACACAAGATTTCATTATATAGAAAATGGTTTAAAGAAACGAATACCTACGACGATCTACAATGAATGTATTTTCAGGTTTCAGGAAGATGGATGATTACAATACGTGCTTGGACTATTTTATTATGAACTTTGTAGATACTTTTTGTAGAAACAAAGTAAAAAAAATGAAATATTTTAAGTAAACCAAACGTTTTGAATTATCATTGGTATAAGGTATAAATAATAAAAAAGCATACAAACAGTAAATCATGTTTATTATCTATTTTTTATATACTTCGCTTTTCTCTTAAAAGTTTGTCTTTCAAAACAATTATTCAGATAGAGCAGTCACCCTTTCAACCAATTTCTTTAAGCAAATTTAATTAAACAAGGTAAATATAAAATTTTACAGATTAAAGCTTATGCCTTAATGATGCATAATGTCATTTAAGCCAATTTATAGTGGGATAAGATAATAAATTTTCTGCGACAAGATCTGTATGCAAGTTTCCTTGCATTAATATTAAATGCTTTATAAATTGCAGAAGTCATTAATTCTTTTTTTGAAACATAAAGGGGCTTCCCTTTAATATATATTTGTTGCATCTTGCGGTGAGGAATAAATTATGATAAATCGTATTAGTCAATATTTAATATTCACCTATACTGCGCACACAACATTCAAACGTACGGGGTTACTTCAATAAGTCAGACAAAAATAAAACAAGCAGTTGCTTTTTCAGGGTAAAAACATTTTATTTCTCAACATAGCCCCTCCCCCAACCAATACACTTATTTCAATGATATTCAAGACGTTTAATGCCTTTAGTAAAATAAATAAGATTTACCAAAGTCTGTAAAATACTTTGGCGATCACTTCTTCATTGGGTAAAAAAAATTTATCAGCAAAGCAAGATTTCATGTTTGCGAATAAACGCCAAGTTGGGTCAATATGGGATATGTGGAGTCATTTAGAAATATAATTCATGTATTTTGCAATTCCAATAACTGAATAATATGATACGCATTATCGTGGTAAAACAAAATTTTTTCTTTGCAAAATTTGGTCGATTTTCTTTGGCTTTTTCATTCAACTGACCCAAAAATGATGAATAATATTCTCCTGTTATTGTTTCAACTTTTTGAAGATAGTCAATAAAAATTATTATTCAAGTATCATGAAAAACGGTTCCTATGGCTTTATCAGATGATAGCAACACTTTCGCCTTCTTTAATGCACTTGAACCAGTTTTTATCCATCGTTTCGATTGAGTTTTGGTCTCTGAACTTATAGTGGTGGATTTAAATCTCACCAACAGTAATAAATCGACACAACAATTCAGATATATTCCGCTTAAACAGTTTCAAATAATACCTCGAAGTCATTGAATGATTACATTTTCGGTCCACTGCTAATAAACACGGCACCCATCTTGCAGAAAGCTTTTTCATATTCAAATTAGCATGTAGCGCCAAAGTAAATCAACAAGTTTAAAGCGTTCAGAATCTCAAACACCTTTGATCGATGATCTGTCAGACCGCTCAGCATCGCTGTGTAATTTATTTTAATCGATGAAGCAGAGTCCGAATAATATTTGTGAAGCTTTTGTTTCATTTCTGTTATTGTTATTCCACGCAGAAAATAATGTTTAATGAGAACGCGAAAATTACTTTTTCTCCATTGTAGCGAAACTAATACCAGTTGTTTACGCTAAATGGTTGTCAAACACAAAAACGAATCGGCAAATGTTTATGAAAATTGGATGACGCCATTCTGGAAACACAATTTCTTACATTTTTACATAGCTTACTGAAATAGCCTCATTGTTTGTAAAGAATTTTGGCAAATTTTCGTATAAATATCGGTCACAAGATTGAACCTGTTTAGCTTACATTTAATTACGGTACAAATTGCGTCACGTACGTAAGAAATATGATTTATTTTCTGAGGTATAGTGAACTAAATCAATTGCCAACCAGTCTTTTAAAATCATTTAGTCGTTATCAAAACAATATTTATAAACTAAAGCCGAAACTTTAATAAAAAAAAGCAGTAATCTGTGACTATTTAATAAAGAATTAAAATAAAATACATTGGATACCATTTAATATTGAACAAGAGTTTTCACCAAAATCATAATTCCTAAAGTCCATAAACGTCCATGTTTAAGGGTTTGCCACTGAAGTAGGAAAATTTGGCAACGTAGTTAATTCATTTCATGTTTCGAGGTGGGTGTTGAATTTGACGTAATATTGTCACTCATTTAATGCCATTTAGTAAACATGGAAGTGTGCTCGAGTGCACATCGTGCTTTCTGTGCAAAGACGTTTTATAAAAATGGCGACTCTGCGACAAGTGTTCAACTGTTTATTGTCAAACAACAGATATTACAGCGCTTAAAACCTTTCACAGTTGCATTAGAAACCATGGCACAGTCCGAAGGTCACAGTGTAATGTGCAACATCCTCATATGGCACCACTGGTACATACTTTTTCCAAGATAGCAGAGAGAAACACTACAACTGTTTTTGCGAACATGGTTATAACATTTTCTCACAATAATTGGTTCGATTTCACGTATTACGTGGTTTCAGCAAGAGGGGGCTACAAGTCGTACTGCTAGTGGATCCATGGGCTGCTCCAAGGGAACTCTTTCCGAATCACATCATATCGAGAAATTAGGACATTGTTTGGCAGGTTAGATCTCTTGTCCGCATACAACTAAGAGTTAGGTGTATATGTCGAGCGACTGCAAACGTTGGAAAAAAGAAATTGTACCCACTGCACCGGAAATTTACAACGGGTAATCGAAATTTTCGATTCAGACTAGAAGGGTGCGTAGATCGAAATGGTGCTCATCTAGTGGTATTTTTCACAAATAAAATGGCGTATGCTACCTGATAGATATCTGTAAAAATATTAATGTTCAAATAAAAACTCTTTCAAATATCACTGTTTCAAATTTTCTCGTTTCACTGACGATCACTGTATATTTACTTAGTTTTACTTTAAAAAGGGAGAACGATTGACTCATTAATGTTAAATGATAAATTATTTGCCCAATATTCCCATATTCCCATATTCCGTGTTATAAAATTAATCAACTGTAAACATTTTAATGATTTTAACTCAAAATGTTGGTTAACATTTTTTACTACTAATTAGGTTTGCCAGCGGAACTATATAATACCGTATAAAGAAAAACAAAATATCTTAGACCAGATTGAGCTTAACCATGGTTAGACGAAGCACGAAAAAGAAGTTTTCCAGGATTGGTTAACGCAATTGCATTAGATAATAGAAAAATTAATACATTCATTTGAAACTTGGCGAACTTGCCTCGTACCATAAGAAATGTGTTGGTAAAATTGAAATAAAGATTTATCGTTATAATTTAATGGATGGCAACTTACATATATTGTTATATATTTTGTAATTACTATTCGCAAGCATGTGAAATACGTATTAATTGTAAAGAATTGCCGAAATATTTTAAATATAAAAATACAAAATAATAAATGTATTGGAACTGAAGCAAAGGATCCACTTGAGGTGTGAAGTAAACCACAGTAAATAGAGATCAAATAAGTTTTAATAAAAACCTGAAAAGTTGATTGTTTATTTGGTACCGGATAAGAATCTTCAAATATTAGAGTAAGATTTGAATAAAAAATGACTTAAAGGTTAAAC
>JAHWXV010104882.1:0-20969 GCA_024586415.1 Phrixothrix hirtus
TTGAACTTTTATTTTTGACCGTAGTATAAGCTAATTAAGAATATTTTAATTTTCAGAGGATATGTACTAACTAAAAACCGCGATCAAAATTTATACTAACTCTTGCGGTCTTGACAAAAAGGAACCCTGGAATAAGTTAACAAAAGACCAGGGTACTGCTCTATCTATTTCTAGAACAGTCCCATACTTTGAGTGGTCTTCTGGCGCCCCGTCTTTTCCAATACCACGACTTTCTTTTAGCGTGCTGGACGGTACTGGTGTGCTTTATCGGGAACCCACCCTCCTCCAACGAGTTAGCGGCCATCAGTATCGTCACTGTAGCATAAAGCCAAAAGCACACATGACACACCATCATCTTAAATCAAAACAAGTGGCTAAAGAGTGGTGTGAACCTGGTACTTCAGCTCCGAAGCAAGTTAAGGTCCAGAAATCAGCCAAGAAAGTGTTAGGATTAGTTTTTTGAGATGCAAAAGGAATTTTGTTCATGGATTACCTCCAAACTGGTAAAACAATAAACTTAGATTATTATTGTAACTTTTTGAACCAGCTATATGTAAAAATTCATAAGAAGAGACCTGGTTTACAGAAGAAAGCAATCATTTTTCATCAAGACAATGCACCCTCTCACACAGCTCAAAAAACCATCACGAAAATCAGTGAATTAAAGTACGAATTGTTGCAACATTCATCCTATTCACCAGATTTAGCTCCCTCTGATTTCTGGCTATTCTCACATCTCAAAAAATTCATGTGTGGGAAACGATTTTCATCAAATAAAGAGATAATAGCAGTCGTGGAAATGTGTTTTGACAGTCTTCCAGATTCTCACTTCAGGGATGGAATCCATAAATTAGAAGATCTCTGGAACAAGTGTATTGAAGTTCAAGGAGAATATATTGAATAATAAAATGTATTTCAAACTATAAAATCATGTTTTTCTTATCGAACGACAAAACTTATTGAACAATCTGGTGTTAAAGTTAAATTAGGAAAAATAAATCAATGTTTTTCATACATAAATTGTCACACACTCTCTTTTATTTTTTTACATAACTGCTTGATCATTTAAATACATGTTTAGTAATATACAAATTTCATTGTTTGAACACTATGCGTATTATCCTCAGCAGCGATTTATGTAAATATTGCTATTGCAATCTCATGTACTATTAATGCTACTCATTCTGAGTAGCAAATGAGATAAGAATGAAAATGTTTTCTGAATTCAGGCCTTCGTTTAAGTTTTAAAAGATTATTACAAAAAATTATCTACTTAAAATGACCAGTTTAAGTTAATAAATTTTTAAATCTTTACATAAAATAATTACAAATGGTATTTTCTTGCAGTTAAATTTACGTAACTCAGGATATACAGAGTCACAAATGGTAGAAATTTGTGCGGCGTTGTCGGTATTGGCAAAATATGGAATATTAGCAATGGGGTTAGGACTGGGAAGTGCTCATGCAAGTGCGCTACCGGTGTCAAATTATCTTAGTGTGATGGATCAAACAGGAGCTGCTACTGCAAATTCTAGTGTTTTTGGACCAATTGGACAAGTTAGCCTTGGAGAATGTTTAGGTGAGTATTATAAATATTTGCTTGCCAGAGAGAAAAATGCTGTATATTATTGGTAGGTTTTGTGTCACTTTCAGGAGCAACATCACCAACTCCCAGGTCTAACCTGGAGAGATATGATACAGCATTTGATCCATTTCGACATCAAAATTCACCAGCTGCTGCACCCATTTCCATAAATAACAATAGCTTTGGATTAGGTACTGGGCAGCAAATGACTGTGTTAAGTAAAAGCCCTACACCTGCCGAACTTCAAGGTAAAGATACTAAGAACGTCGAAATCGCAGAAGTTATTGTCGGTGCAATTTTAGGTGAGTTGTTTTAAAAAAGTTTAAACAGCTTTGGTTGAGTTTTTGTATATTAGGTCCAGGAGGTCGTTCTTTGGTTGAAATACAAAATATAAGTGGTGCCAATATACAAATATCAAAAAAGGGAATTTTTGCACCAGGAACGCGCAATCGTATAGTTACTATAACAGGTAATCCTAATGCTATTAATACTGCACAGTACCTTATTGAGCAACGCATCTCCGAAGAAGAACTAAAACGTGCACGCAACAATACTTTAGGCACTTTGGGTATACCGTGATAGTATGAATTACATTCGGTGTCATATAGTCAACCATCTCAACAGGCACAGAGAGCAAAGGTTTTTTAATATGTTTAATATTTTTAATTCTAAATTATGTGTTTTTAATTATATAAAAACAATTTTACTAAGTTACCTATTCGTTTTAATTTATACATAATTTTAAATTACTGTTGGAAACAGTATAAGAAACTGGTTTAGACTGGAAATTATTTTTACCTTTGGTAATGCAATTATTATATTTAAAATTTAAAATGCTTATTCACTAACAAAGCCTAAGATTTTCCAAACCAGTCTGAACCAAAATGTTATTTTTTTTTAAATAAGTTTGTTATATAGGACAAAGTTTATTTTCATTGTTAATTATAAAAGTTATCTTGGGCAATAGCAACAGTTTTTTTGAATGTCTGCATAAATTTTATGTCCAGGAATTCTTTTATTAATATTAGTTTTGTAAATAATTGTTACGGGATAACATAAATACTGTCGATTGTTTTTATTTGTAAATTTGTTAAATATTTTGCTAGAAATTTGAATATAGTTTAAAAATTACTTGAAAAATTTATCAACTGTACTGTTTTTAGTTAATACTTAATAATGTGTAATATAAAATTTGTGATAATCTGCTTGGAGCTCTGGTGTCTGTTTACCTCTTATTTGTTCGTTCAATGACCAGCTCTTATTGTGCAATCATTTTAATTTTGTGTAATTTGGAAGGCTGTTGTAAAATTTAATGTTTTTATTGTTAAGTCTGATAACCATGACTTGCTTTTATGTGTAAGTGATATTTGTTAACTGTCTAGCAGTGGAAAATAATCTAATTCGACCAATTGAATTTATAAACTCATACAATCGTTCCCAATGTTATTTAAATTTTGTTAACATTTTTGTCATGGTTATTTTATTTTTGAATATATATGAGAAATATTGACATTTTAGCTACACTAAAGAATAAATTATTTTCTAAAATTTATTGATATAAATGGTTAAAATTACGTCCTATCTCACTTTATAAAAAGATATATATTAGAAATTATATTTGATATAAAATTGTTTTAATGCATATTATTGTTATGTTTAATTAAGATTTGTCAATTTTTAATAAGTTGCCATTATTGGAACAGCTTATTCTTTACTCAAATTAAATTTAATAAAAAAAATACATGTTTTTGGGGCAAGTAAGTAAGTTGCTAGATGATACACAGCAGAAGGTGGCAATTCTACCATTTTTCTTCAGCTGCTTATAATTCATTTCTTAAAGAAGTCTGCAGTTTATGTTAGACCACTTTTATTAAATTTTTATTCATTAAAATGATGCATGAATGCAAAACGTCAAACTACTTTCTGTAACTATACATAAATTGCTTATCTTCTGTACATTTTCTATGATTATTAGTAACAATCCCTAAATAATATATCTTTTACTATCCAGTGGGTTGTTTATTGTAAACCACCAAGGTCATTGATGAAAATAATAAAAATTGCCTCTTCATAAAATTATAAAGGCATGTTCGTAAAGTATATCTAAACTTAATCAGATTCTTTCAGCCTGCATCTTGCTGTACGAAAAGTCAACACAAATAAATTTAGGGCAACAAACTTAATTATTGTTTGTTAGGTTACATATACTTTAGTGTCAGTTGTAATTGAATCACAAATTATTTTTTATATTTTTTAAAGTTCCAAGAAATTCCTTTTTGGTAATTTTAAAAAATATATAAATGTAAAAACCATTTATTTATTTTTGTATTCACCATTTTACTATCATGCTGATTTTTTTAATTTATCAATAGATGGTGCCCGTCAATTTTTTATGTATTGAATTAGTACGCACAAGAGACAATGGTCTCGAACTTTCATGATTTAAAAAATGCATTATAAAATAATTAAACATTGCATCACATTTCTGCAGTTGAAGAAAAAGAATAAATAAAAGTACAATTGAATCTATCAGTGATACATTCTATTTTTATAATTCTGCAATAACATACTTTCTTAACAGGTTTTTGGATTTAATTTTACAAATTAAAGCAACAGACTTTCCAATAATTGGCACTTTTATTTAAATTACAACATCTAAACTAATGTAAAAAATAGTTAATAATGATTGGTAATAAGTTGTCTTATTTTTAATTCTTAGAAATGGAACATTTACAAATACAATAAATACAAATTCCATTGTTATTGTACCTGCAATTTAACTAAAACATATTTAAAAAAATGTTGTTAAAACTTTGGCTGGCCAAAGAATTAAGAATATTTTTTACTATTCTTAAAACAACTGGTTACCAATCACAAGTTATGAATATTAAAATGAAATATCTTCAGTATAGCTGGTTGATAAATACACGCATGTGAAATTGTAAATTAGTCATACTGATAAACATTCTATTTATCATTTTATTTGGAGCTGTTATTCCTTCTTATAGACCTATAATATATTATAATATATATATATACAAATATATACAGAGGTAAATGTAACTAAAATTATATATATATTGTTGTTATCGCATGTTGTTAATATTGTTAATGTTTGGACTTGTGCAAGACAATGTTTAACATAGCCGTTAACTAATCGACACTTGTGACTATAATTTTAAAATTGGCATTTTCATTAATGTGCCGATTTTAGAATTTACCGAATATTATTTAGAATAATTTAGATGTAGATCTATGCAGGTCATAGAGAAAACCATGTGGCATTCCGTATTGATTATTGCTGTGCTTTATTGAGTCATAATTTTAAATACAGAGTATTTATTTTTCAATTAAGAATAAAGAAAAGATGTATAAATTTATTATAGATAATCTTTATTTTTATATGAATTCGATTGTTGACGGCAAAGTTAAAAAATTGCATAGCCATACAAAAAACATAGTTTCATTGTCTAAATGTATGTGATCCACTGTAGTTTGATATAGTTTTATGATGTGAGATGTATTTAATATCTCGTGGGATTATGGAAAGTTTCTGTAAGTAACTAAGAGTTGGTTAGTAGAAATGAAGCGATCCTCTTATTTGTCGCAGAAATTTATTATAATCCTAGACTTCTATTATTATTCAAGATTTAAAGTATGCTTTAATCACAAACAGAATCAAATTTACAAAACTGTAGCTTGTTAATAGAAATGAGAGTAGACAATTCTAAACTCTTGGTTCTGGAGCTTCAGACCTTTGTACACACACAAAATTTTACTATTGCTGTGATATTCACATCTGAGTTTGGAAAAATGCTTAGGTTTTTGATTATCTATGATGATATATTTGTTATGTAATGTATGTTGTCAATGTTTCCCGCTTTATTCATCGTTCAATTATAGATAATTAAACATCTAACATGTCTGAATGATCATGAATTATTAGCTAAAAACATCCAGATTTTATCGTGTTCCCATTTTCTTGCCGTTAATGTTCAGAACTTAGTCAATTTCATTTTTGTGTCTATATTTGACTTTTATATTAACTGGTTTTTAATAAAATATCTTAGATGACAGAACTTTCACGATTCCTTGCGGATATTTCTAAAATGTTTGAAATATTTTTAGTCGTTAATTTTACACTATAACAATTATGCACAACTGCCTTTGATGTTTTTCTAAAAACCAGGGGATATTTGTGAATTTGTATACTGTTGTGTTGGCATTAGATTAGTTTCTCTTTTTATCCTTATGTAAATAATTCTTCTTCTCCGTTATTTAATAGCTTTAATGCAGAGAAGTAGCATTATCTACATACATAAATACTATTTAGTTAGCTGATAAGTCATAGTGAACTGCAGATTTAAAACAAATCCTATAGGTATATAAATTTTATTAGAAGTAATTTAAAATGGGTCTAACGGTGCAGGTACATTTATAAAAATAAGTCATGTATGTGTGAGTTAATGATTTTCAATTAAGTTACCATACATAATGTTTGTTGCACTTTTGCAATGGCATATTTTTTCATTTCAAGAACAAACATTGTAGCGATTCATGTAGAAATTGTTTTTATCTAATGCCTACCTTGTCTTTCATGTTACCTGAGGCGTTTAGGATATAAAATTATACGCTTAAATGTTTTCGCCTAATAATTTTTATGTCGGATCATTACAAATGTTTTAAATCTATTCTCTTGTTACACAGTCGCTTAGATTATATTTTAAATTTGGTAACACCGGTTGAAGTTTGTTTCTACATACAAGTTATTTCTGAGGTTAAGGACGTGCACTCGCTATAAACTATGGTATTCGTTCTTTAAAAATGGTACAGATATATAAATATATATATATACCATTGTTTGTAGTTCACAATTTTAAATTAGTTAGTTCACAGCATTGTCAACCACATTATAACTTAAAATAAAATTCATAGTGCCATATATCGTATTATTCATAACTCCTCATTTATGTTACACTAGACATTTTATTACCATTCCATGCCTTCCTTTTATTAATTCATAGAATTTTGATTTTAATTTGTACATAAATCATGAAAAATATTCAAAACTACTAATATCCAACTAAGAGGCGTAAAAGTGTAAATGTGCTTAGCTTAAGAAATTGTAAGTCAACTTTTAAGCATCTTAGATTATTTTTCATTATAAATGGTGAATTTAATTTTTATTAAATTTATAATTACAGATGCTCCATAACGTATAGATTATGAATACATAAATAATTTAGATTTCAAGCAACTTGAATAGAAATCATGCACTTTTTTAAAAAAGATTTTAAATAATCCTGAGGCATCATTCAGATCAGTCCCATTAACATCTCCATATACTTTTTGTTGATAAGATATTCACTTGAGGGTCTGTCATCAAAGCATTGAGGAAATGCCTTACTGATGATAAGAAGCTTGAAAATAGTTTCTCTGATGTTTTGAAAGACAGAATCCATGCAAGTGTGGAGTTATTATGTCATAGGTGTTTAGAATATAACTTTTCCGATGCTGCTCTTGTCTTTTATGTTATCTAATATCTTGTATTTTTATATAAAAAGGATATAGAAAAAATGAAGAAAATGATGATTTATTTAATGGCTTTAGGTGTCTGAAAGTATTGTCATTTTATATAGTAATCATAGATTTGCCTTAATATGTATTTTTATTAAAATTAAACAGATAACAGCATTATTTGCCTTCACTTATAATTATCTGTTATTTTATAACTTTGGGTAACGTAAGCTGAACTAGTATTTTTTAACCATTTACTTAATGATTAGAAATCAAAAGAAAAAGAGAATTTAATAATTGTTATAAGAAATGCTCAAAATGTGTTCATTAAAATTTTGCACAAATATATTAAGAAATGTATATACAAGATAATTTTCTATGACATGTTTCTACAGTGGCAGCAAAAATTTGACACTTGTAATTATGAAACAATAACAAGAATTTTGTATTCATAATGATCTGACAATCTGCCAAAGTTCGTTAGTCATTTTGAATTACTCTGTATAAAAAATTTCTAGGAAGTTGAACCTAACAAAAAGCTAATAGTTGTCTAAACTCCAGGTTTATCTTGCATGGAAACAATTATTAATACAACAGTGTCCTAGCAGATAAATTTAACTGAAAATTTCCAGTAACGTCAAAAATTTGACTATAGTTGAAACATGTTATAGCACTTTCGATTGGGGTACACCAACACAGTTTTAGTGCATGCTTATGATGTCACTGCCCTAAATGGGTTTTGATCTGGTTCTCCTCAAGTGCAAAGGTTAATTGAACACTCGACGTTATTTAATGCAAGTAAAAGTACGGTTGATAACAACCAAACAATTGAATTTAAAATCATAGATAAGGAAAATGTAGGCATTAATGTTATATAGTTACATAATTAGAAATAAAGAGAATAGATATTTATTATATTTAGGCATCTAATTTAATATGTGTTATACTTATCAACTTTTTTGTTAGATTCTTGTGACGAGCTAAAATCTTACATAGATTATATATTCAACAGTGGTGTTATAAATATCACAAACCCGTACACTTTGTTCTTTTTTTAGACTAGACTTCAGAATGTACTCCAACGTTTCCTCATGAGATAAACTCGTATCTGATACCATAAACTCGTCAACAGCTAGAGCGAGCCACTACAGTAGTGGCACTGATTATAAAGTGAATACAATAAAACTTGACCTGAGTGCGCATTGTAATAGTGTGCCTCAACGATCGAACGTGAAACACTTGAAAAGTTTTGAACTAAAATGTCCAATCAAACATACAAAATGCACCCAGTGCGCACTGAATGCAGTCAATGCATGCCAATCGAAAGCGCTATTAGCCATGCACAACATAAGTTTCAGCATTATTAACATATATAAAACAATTCGTTGATCTCACATGTCATAATTGTAGCATTTATATTTTCTATGATAATGCAATGCACTTTGCCACATATTTGTTGCATCGATAAAGATCATTGCAACCAACCAATAAGGTGATTTCTTTGTTTTTGTTTAACACAATTAACGTTTCCTGAGTATAAAGTATATAATATCTATTAACTATTTAAGAAATATTGTACTAAACAATTTTGATCAGACTTCGTAATATAAATTTTTAACATTAAAAATTCAGTTTTCTTTTTATATGTTTTACTTAACTATTTCACCATACACATGTAGTTTTAATAATTTAACGTTATTATTTATCAGTAGCTATGCGAAAATTCCACATCATATTCAATGTTTGATTAATCATACACATCTATTGATATTTATAAGAGCAGGTTGTATTTAATCCATGATTATAATAAACCGGAATACAAAATTAATAAAATATATAAACAGTTTTCTTGTATACTAACATCTGCTTTGTTTGATAAATTTTATAATTAGTCAAACCTAACAAAGATAATCATAATTAACAATCATAACTGGAAGTAAAAAGTTATAAATGAAATTTTATTTCTAGAATTTTATTTTAATTACAAAACTATTTGAAAATAAGAATTTTAAAATATTCTATGCTGCTGTAGAACAGTGTTTCTTAATCTGTTTATTATCATGGCACTTTTTCCAAACAAGAAAAATTTGGCAGCACACCTATGTAGTAATAAAAGAAATTGCAAGATTTTGGGCTACACTTCGAAAA
Organism: Phrixothrix hirtus; assembly: GCA_024586415.1. Classification (NCBI taxonomy): domain Eukaryota; kingdom Metazoa; phylum Arthropoda; class Insecta; order Coleoptera; family Phengodidae; genus Phrixothrix; species Phrixothrix hirtus. Next base: position 9,251 of record JAHWXV010104882.1, read on the forward strand.
TTTTACAGCACACCCTTTGAAAAATACTTTACATTAGTGAGATTATTGATTAGTATATTTTAATTTAGTGAAACATTATATAAATTTTACTATAAATATTTTTCAATAACATTCTAATATATTTAATTATTTTTCTCTTTCAATTTATGAAATTTGATAGTTTTATAATGTGCAGATAGTCGGCAAAGAAAAATATTGAGACTATTCAACAGCCTGTGATGAAACACAAAAATTCTGATAATTCAACATAGATACAAGGTTTGGAAGCTAAAGCGACATCATAAATGAAATTTTAGAATTATGTAACAATTGCATAATGCTTTTATCGTTTATTCACTTAAAGTGATATGTTCTACTGTTCTGCTATTGCAGGGACTCGTAAACAATTCTGCATTCTTTTAACGGTGTGTTTTGGAAATCACAAGGAATTTTTCTCTTGATTTAGAACTACCCTGCTCATTTTGTACAAAAAGTATTCTTCATTCCAATAAAAACTGACATTTATTTTTTTTTAGTTTTAAAATATTTCAATATTAGTCTTCATTTTAATAATGTTTGAAAAACTGCTATGCGCAAGAATATAATTTTGTAATTATAAAAAGCATAAACCACTAATTGTTTTAGTCAATAAATTTTGTACCCATGTATTGCTTTCTACTCATGTCAACTCAGTCATCAATTGTATCACAGAAAAATACATCATAGGCATTATACGTACCAACTACTTAATGTTCAAAAGAACGTAAATATTAAAACACTGGAACTTGTATTAACTGGAAACCTCTTAATATGCTCCCAACATTTTTGTTTCAGCGAGTTTCATTGTAGTAAAAAAAGTACAATATAGAAAGAGTACTTACAAGAAAATAAATCAAATTATTAAACAGTTATTAAAGTTTTGGAAATGGTCATTTTGGCTTGAATCTGAAGCATTTCACTTTGCATCATCGAAAACTTGGAAAAACTACAAAGAGGTGTGTTACGTTTAGTATTCTATTTTCAGTTTTATTAAAAATGCTTTTCATATTTCATCTTGTAACCTTCTTTAAATGACTTTAACAAAAAAAAATGCATAGGACATCTTTTCAACTAACTATATAATGAAAAAAATTAGCTAAAATTGAATTTTACAACTTTTGTAGACATAACTCTTTAGTTTCCATTTTTGAAATATAACTTTTATTAATTTGTCACAATTACTTTTCAAACGTGGTTGATCATGAGCCCCAAATATTTTGCTCAAATTCGATTCGATTCAAAATTTATCATTTGATCTATTTTAGGTGTTGTATTAAAAATAAAACTGTAATTTTTGGACAGGGGATCAAATTGTAATAAAAACATGTCAGCTGCCAGGCCACCCACCAAAATTGTTTTTGAATTCATTTTTGAAAATACCTAAACAGGAAAAGTGGTTTATAACTAAATATATAAACTTTTCTATTTACATATATACCTAATTTGACAACTGTGACAACCTCAAAATTTATAGTAAATTAGTGTTTTTCGGAATATACTTAAACAAACAAAAAATTATATTCGATATTTATGCACGCCACATTTCAGGCTCTGCAATACAGAACGAGGCTTATGTTTCATTCTGTAAAAATCGATCTCGGACCTGAAATATGAGGTGGCAGTGCACTTGTTGAAATTAACTATTACCCATACATTTTTAAAGGAAGAAAATACTGTTTGGCATCTTATTAATTAATAATAATAATTTTGTTATTTATTTACATTTTTGGCATGCTTACAAAACATAATGTCTTATTATCACACAAACAAAAAATACATACTTTAATGTGAAACCTCACATTGCTTGAAAGTAACAAGTTCATCAATGTTTATTTCCATCGATGATGTTGTAATGTGTAAGGTGGACATCGGTAATCCTGTATCATAATTCTGATTCGTGTGCATCATTCTACTAAAAAATTATTCATAAGTGCTTTCAAATAGGGATCTCATGAATAATGTCTGCTTGTACAATATTTTTCCTTATCGAAATATTACTTGTAAAACTCTATTAATCCAACTTGTTGAAACTGTCCCTTTAACTGTAAATCACAATGCAATTCACAACTTTTCATGCGCAAATCTCCAGGTAGTGACTGAACGTCTGTCGAAAATGGCATCGCAAATAATAAAAACAATGTTTAATGTCTTCTGAACACTTCAAATCTCATATCAAATTCGAATTTTAAATTGAAATGAGACATGCATATTTATTTGTGCTTGTTGTCTGATTGGATGGATAAGGTAGGAAAATGGGTAAATCTGTTAGCTTGTAACTGTTGTTCCCAAAGCACAAGTTTCATTTGGAATGCAGAGATTATACATGCAGTTAATTAATTGATCCTTCCCCTAAAGGCACTTATTAGGTTCGTTATGGTGGATAGTAATATTAACTAAAAATGCTAAGTCACAGACCTAATCTGTATCCTCAACCTCTGGTACAAATTTTGACTTGCTTTCAAAGCACAATTCTATTTCATCTTTCAAATAAAATACTTTTTTCAACATTTTAACATGACTCGGCCACCGTGCTTCCAAATTTAAGTGAAGTCATCAAATTGATGGTGATTTAACCCTCGTGGTTTAATAAAATTCACTGTTTTGATAACAATATTCATGATATAGTGAATTTTGAGAGACTTCAAACACAAATTCTTGTGATCAATAATACAATGAAAATTTAACATTGATGTATTAACCCACTTTGTGAGCCTCACCTTCAATCATTGCTGGAGTTTCATTGTTAATATGCCAGAGATGTTTCTAAGTTGTAACGAAAACTGATTTAATATTGATAAAATTGCATCCATCAACTCTCATGACTTGGTAGTTCCTTTAAGTGGATAAAGTGCTGCGAATTCATCAGTTATATTGAAATCAATATAACGCCACAGATGAAAATTGCTAATTTCATCCAGTGAGAAGAATAAAATGTAAATTTAGGGAACATTTTCAGCTTGTTTTCAATGTAACTTCCTATGTCATCCACATGTCTAGTAATAGTCTGACGAGATTAACTTATTTTTAAAATATTGTGTTTCTTATCTAGACAAATTATTTCGATGATGCTTTCTATGCATTCTTTGATAAATTTGCTGTCTGTATACAGTTTTGACTACTTTATAACTAGCTTATACGTATGATGTTAATTCTACAGCTACTCTTATAAATAGTTTGTTGTGAAGAAATATTCATTTTTAAATAAGCAATTTTATTTTGTCTCATCTGGATTTTGTATTGATCGTACATATTTGCATTTTTGGTGTCATAATGCCGCTTAATGCTGTATTCCTTCATAAGGTTGTGGTCTGACTGATCAAGTCGAATCGTGTCGTTTGTTTCATGTCAATTTCTATCAAGTTGTTTATTTTTCAACCTGGTTTGAAATTTACGTGATACTCGATGACTATGAGTTTGCGCATTTGATTTAGTGAGGTTATATTTTATAAATTAATTGTTATTAAGTCTATTTATAATTTTTATTTTGCTCTTTCTTATTTTATTCCATAAATAATACAAAAGTGAGGGTTCATCACTATCATTGTCCGATCTTTTTTCAAAACAAATAACTTTTAGGTTGTAATATTGGCTATCAGTAATAGGTCGTTTCACGAAATGGTACGCGTTTAGTGCGAGTAACGAAACAATAATTACTCTACATGACTTAAGTTGACACGACACGATGAGATTCAATTTTATCAGTCAGACCGCAACCTAACAAAAATTGTTTCATTGCATATCAAGCAAATGGTGTTCATTTTAATTTCCACAAAAATTTTTTTGGAAAATTCGCGATTCATCTATTTATTACTTCTAAAAGCCATTGCTATGATGTTTTTAGTAATTTTCTTTTGTGGAACGAAGATGTTAGCATGTATGTACCTGTAATGAAAATAACAATGTAATCAAATATGTAGCAATACAGCGCTTTTGAACTCAACAAAGATAAATTACGGAGTTGAACTAAATAGAAAGAGAAATAACTGTTATTATAACATCATAATGTCCCACGTTGCACTTGCCATTATATAGGTATCTCTTCCTTTTGCATTTAGGTGATAACTGATAAGAAACAACCAGGCGTACTCATTTTTATATGTACAGGCTGCCTAGTCTTGAATGTTCCTGTTGCTTCCTACCATTGTTGGTTTGGTGCCATACATACGTAGATCAAAGATACCACAACTACATGCCTTCAGACAGCTTGGTGCCAAGAGTCTTCCGTACATATAGTTCATGCTGATGGGAACGTTTGTTGGCCACAAATTATTGCTTAGCAGATCGTATGCAACTTACGGGTTGGCCACTCTTGATGTAGAGGGAGTATTTCTTTAAGGCATAGAAAAACATTTGCTGCTCATTACTATACTTGCAGAATATAAAAATGATGCTAACTAATGGAAAAATGTTAAAATAGTGCATTGGAAAAATCATTTTTTTTGTTGTGCAAAGATCCAAATTCACTCATATCCCCATTTCCATTAATCATAGAGAATTACACTTATCTGATTTTTCTTGTTACAAAGTTCTATGAATTTTCTTCATGAGAATTGTTAAAAAATAAAACTAAATATGGAAAGACGGCATTTTTTTGATTTATCATATTTCCAAAACAAATATATTAATGAGCTTTGTTTTTGTTTCATTTTGTTAATAATTTTACAGAGAACAAAAAATAGTTTAGTTTTGTTGGATTTTACGATAGAAACAGAGAGAGCATAAAAGATGAAAAATCGTGTCCGTGTACAATGCCTAATAATCAGAATTTAGTATCACAATGGAAATGGTTTTCAGATTCAAGCTAAAACGAGCCTATTTATCAAAAAATCTGGGAATTAAAATATTTTGATTAATTTCATCAGCAAGAACTAGATATTGTTTAATAATGAAAAGTGCTAATTACTTACATGAAAAGTTTTATTTACCGACACGATTCATTTAGAGTGCATCTGTTAGTCAATGTTTTAGGTCATTGCACTATATTTACTAAGATATAAGTTTTACTTAAATTTTATCAGACATATTGTTCGTTTCAATGGCAATCTAGTCAAGCTTACTTTAAGAATTGTTGAAGTAGAAACGATGCAACAGGTCATTGGAGATTATTATTAAAGTGACATTTTGTGATTTTAAAATAATAGTTTAATGCATGCAGGATGTCTCAAAAATAATCGACAATGCAATATTTTCATATCAATTTTTTTCTAAATTTTATAAACTATAAAAATTTAAATGGTTTAATTTGACCTAAATACAATTCTACATACTAAATAAATGAAATTTCATTTATAAAGTAGTAGTAAACATTTATTATTGTAATTTAATACTTACTTTAAAATGTGCTTATAGTAGTTTGAACTAATTTTTAAATTTTAAGATTACTGTTTATTCGCTTACCGTTTCATAAAATGAAGTTAAAATGTTGAAGTAACAAAACTAAAATGTTTAAAATTTTATCCAGATTAATTCTCATTGCAAATCATTTTCATTCTTAATAAAATTAGCATTTACGTAATCTCAAAAAAATTAACACTCCTTGCTCCAAAAAACAAAATTCTAAATCGCTTTCTGTTAAGTGTTATAAATAACATCACAATATTTTTTCAAAAGCTCGATGCAAGGTTAACGCGTTTATTGTGCACATGCAATTTGAAATAATTTTCAAAAATCCTAGTATTTATAAATAATATAAGTACTCAAAATATGCTTGGTAAAAGCAATGCAAAATTGTCAGTAGATATTCAAAATATACTGATAAGTAAGAAAATAAGGGCAATGATTGTTGTTGAACACACAGTTCATAAAGTACAGTTTTTGCATTTGGGACATGCTGTATAGAAACTTACTTTTTTATTAATAATTTTGGCAATTTTTATTTATTACTTCTGTATTGTTGAAAATTCTAAATATGAACTAACTGATATTATTTAAAGTTTTCATTATACTACAAGACATTAAAATTTATATGTTTTAGACAGTACCAAATCAGCATCTTATCAATCGTAGGTAACTTAGCAAGCAGTTTTATCTACTAGTTTAGCAAACATCTAAAATACACTTAAATAATCTTTACTCATTTCACAGTAAAAGCGAAAGTTCATATAAAATGTCAGGAAATACACTAGTGCTGAAATACAATGTCAAAGGTTGTCCATTTTTCATTAGAAACTGGAAATACTTCTATGCAAATAAAAACTGAATTTAAAAAACGACTGCATAGTATCAAATATACACATAAAATCTAAGCCTTAAATGTCGTGTCAACTTTGATTTGATTATTCCAGGGAAAATAGAAAACTATACTCCATTCATCTTCAAGTGAGAGTGCACAAACAAAATCAGGACACAGAATGAAGCAAAAATATAATTTTTATGTGTGACTATATGAATAGGGTGTAGTTTATTTGCTATGAGAATTTCAGCAATAATGTATTTCAGGATGTGTACATATTTATACAAATTTTTTGTTTTTTTAAACACCCTGTATAATATCCAAACTCCTTATAGACCTACATTGTCATTTCTCGTTAAATAAAAACTCGTAAAATCAAAATTATTTAATAGACTGTGATAATTATGTATAGTATTAAAATAATTTAAGTAGATAATTAGTTGATGCCTTTTACCACATATTATGACTTACTTAATTCTTATGCTAAGCACGTTCTATACTTACTTCATAAATTGTAGATATTTGTTCTAATTAATTCTCGCTTTAGACAAAATTCGTACAAATATGTTAATTCCGTCCATTTTTAACTTATTAGCCTGTGTATTTTCTAGTCAATTTGAAGTTTGTATTGAAATTATTTTTATTGTAAATTTATTTTATGTATTTAAAGATGAAAGAAAACCAATAAAGGCTGAATAAAACACCTTAACTGATAAAAAACATTTATTAAAAAGCTCTCTACGAAGTAATATAAAAAATATTTTCCCAGTCACCACAGTATTTCTTATAATCAACAAATTTTATAAACTACGATTTTTATAAAGCAACTAGAACAAAATAATGCCAATAAGATATATTGCTATAACTTTGAACTGTAATTCATATCTACATAGGACAAATTTATGACTTGAATTTCAGATTGCCAAAAGTTTGCTAAACAAATTTACACATTTTTCTAATTGAATGAGGTACAACCTGCAATTTCTACTCAAAACAATGTCTCAAAATTTGCAAGTTGATCTCCTAGCTAGATACAATTTTCTACAAAATTTGTCCATTAAAATATAAAAAATAATTTTAAATTACAGCCTTTTAAATTTGAATTAAACATAAAATAATAAAGCGTAAGCAAAGAAACAACGCATTTGTACTTTAGTTGACAGAAGAATGTAACTCGTTCCATATAAACTATTGTACAAATCATCTGAATGCATAATTAAAAAGAACCATTATATAAAATAGTATTAATTTCCCTGAGCCTATAAAAACACTTAATTGGAAGAGCTACTTTCTGTTAAATTGTTGCGATACATTTTATTTGGTAACTTCAGGTGGACAGTCAGGTTGATTACTAGGATGAGCAGCACGAAAAGCAGGATGATTTTCTAATTCTCTGTCGATTCTTAAAATGATAGGAAATGGTCTAAGGTCGACGTGAAATCTTCTAGCATTGAACACTTGTGGAATTAGGCAACAATCTGCTAAGGTAATTTCATCTCCTACACAGTATTTTCCTGCGCTTTGTGAAAGTAATTTTTCAACAGCCCGGAAACCTCTATTTATCCAATGTTGCGCCCATTCATTCTTTTTCTCTTCCCCAACATGTATGAGTACTATTAAATTTTGAAGAGGTTGTATTCCAGAAGCTATTAGTTCACATATTTCTCGTACCTAAATTGTAAAAAAATTTATAAAAATTATAGTTTAACCCTAGATCACTAAACTATCATAAAATTTACGATGCCAGATTCGTGTTTCTCAGATATCAGCTATTATTATATCGCCAGCGCCTTTCCCTGCTTTTTACTTTTACATTGGTTCATACCAGTATTGCTCCAACTGTCATTGTGATTATATTGTTGTTAGTTGTAAAATTAGTACCCCAGCATTGTATAAAATACGATAGTTTAGTAATAGTGTATAAAATACGATAGTTTAGTAATAGTGTAACTTTTAATTAATGGTAAGTAGGAAAATGTTTCGTTGTTTTTTATGCAGTAATAAAACAGGATATTATTTTGTATTAGCAATTTATAATTGTATCATATATAACATAGACACATTGTTATTATTTGATACACTTTTAGTCTGATTATATTATGCGATATCATAATTTCTCTCTGCTATTTCATCATTTTGTATACTCTAGATAGCATCTTTGAGTAAACAAGACAATATTGTGCGTGTATTAGAAGAACTTACTAACCAAGAGATTAATTTCTACCTTTGTATTAATTCAGATGAAGAGTTGGATGCGGGTAATAAATTAGAGGACTATTTAGAAACTGACATTCATCAACCTACTGACAGTGAATTTGAAGACAATTGTAATATTTCCATTAATTCTTCTAGTAACTCTGATTATATAATACGCCCTCTGCAATCACGTACACACATTAGAGTTATAGAATCTGACGCAACAGATAATGAAAATTTTACATAGTGCAGTTGACAACACGGGATGACTAAGGCAAGACAACAGGATAGCTTATCCGAGTCGCAAAATACTTTCGAGGAAAAGATGGTCACAAATGGTCTGCAAATCCTAGATCACAAAGAACTTGTCTCATTGCAAAAAATATCATTCATATTAGGGACAGACCACGCAACACAGCCAAAATTGCTGTAAAGCCTATTGAGATTTTTTCTCTTTCATTAATGATAGTATGATGGAAAAAATACTTGTGTACACTCACTGAAGTGAAATAAGACAACTGAATTATGCTAGGGAATCTAAGACAATAGGTACTATAAGCATTACAGAGTTGAATGCTTTAGTAGGGCTGCTGCTTTTGTCTACTGCTATTCGATTCCACCTACAGTGCCTCTTGCTTCAAAGCCTGCATGTCGGCGGAAAGATTCTAGTTTCTGCTTCCGATTTGATGACAAAAATACTCGTATTAGAAGAAAAGCGAATGACAAATATGCGGCATTTAAGTATATATTGGAAAGTTTAATTGAAAACTGTAAAAACTAGTATAAGCCAGGTTCAAATATAACAATTGGTTGGTTTTTACAGTTGTTGTCCTTTTCGTATTTATATCCCTAACAAGTCATGTAAATATGACATAAAAATTGTGATGGTTGCAGATGTTAGAACTAAATATCTTCTGCTATACCATATTTAGCGAAAGAGAACACACCGCGGAACGAACTACTCGCACATTACTTTGTTAAAAATTAACTGAACCAATCCATGGTTCTAACAGAAATTCGATGGTGGATAATTAGTTCTCATCGGTACCATTGGCTGAAGAATTAGAAAAGTCCCCTTACAATTTGATAATGGTTGGGACTTTGCATGGAAATAAGTGTCAAATTCCGAAGATATGCAAGATCGGTACTTCAATGTTTTGTTTTGATGGTGACAAAACTCTTGTTTCCTATGAATCAAAAAAAAGTCAAAGGCCAGAACCCATAGAGTTCTATAATTCGACAAAAGGGGCAATTGATATGGTCAACAAAATGTGTTCGATTATGTCGACAAGTAGAAAGACTCAAAGATGGCCCCTTTGTCTATTTTTCAACATGATTAATTCTATGATTATTAATACCCATGTTATATACGTGGACAACAACACTAAAAATGTCACAAATGATCTTTCTAGATGCAATTTTGTCTTGCAAATGGCAGAAGTGATGGAAACACATTTGGAGGGAAGGTTAAATATTCCCACTTTATCACGCAAAGTCAGACAGTCGAATGAAGAAGTTCTACAAATTGAACCATTGGTTGAAAGACAAATTAATAGAACTCCTGCTACATGAACAGTTTATGCTTTCTGTTCATCCAAATCCAAAAAAATGACAACCAACTTTTGCATTTTTTGTAAAACAGCAATGTTGCGCCCATAATGCCAATATATGTTTGTTCTAGTTAATTTGTTATAAATATTTGTAACGCATGCTTTTTACCTTTGAATAAAATAAATCTTTTATGAAATATCACATCTTTTCATACAGTCGTAATATTTACGAATGATTAGTGATAAGGTAAGTCACAGGATGATTTTGTAATCTAGGGTTAATATAAATAAAATAAATATAGAATTCAAACAATAAAATGTAATAGTTATTTATATCATTAGTCTGGTAATCGGCTTTTCCAAATTTAAGTCAAAGACTAGGGCTGCAACAAACAGGTATGATTATGCTCCTGGTAAAAATTTTATTGAAGGTTAAATAAATGTCAAAAAAATGTTTTTTGCAAATATCTCTTAAACAGTAAGTTTTATCGTAAAAATAATTATCAAATTTGTAGATCATACAATTTTCTACAAAAAAGGTCGTTATATTTTATCCCCTACAAATGATCATTCATAAAATAGCACAAAGTGAAAAACAATGATTTAATTGATTGTACTGAAGTTTGTACAAAGATTGGCTTTTCTCCAGATATCATTCTCAATAATGGAATGTTTCCGTTTCGGTATGTACGGAGCTTGCGAAAAAATTAATTCTATAGACACAAGGTTTTATTCCATCAGGACAATGTTTAAATACTTACTATATAAGTAACCACAGAAAACCTGAAAAAGTTGAACTGGAAAATTTTTCACCGAGTCCATTTCCCAGATATTACTGTAAGAGACTTTTACTTGTTAAGGAGCTTTGAGGCATGTTTAAGGAAAAATAATTTAAAAATTGCTTCCACATTGGCAACAGATTGCAGACAATGAGGGAAAATATGTTATGGATTGAAATATTGATATTGAATAATTTAAAATATGGATAATAACATAATGAACCAGAATTAAAATAATTATTAAATATTTTGAGATATGATGCCATACATTTTGTGCAATTGTAAAAACATTGTTAATACTCAACATTATGCGGATATTTCTGCTAAACTTTAGCCTTAATTTTGAATGATAAAAAATTAATATATGTTGGTACTTATATGAAATACAAAAAATTATCGAATTTAATTGTACTTACATCAAAATATTATTGTAAGTTTTTAGTGTTAATATTTATAATAAAATCATGTTTTTATTGAAAATAGAATTGTTGGCGCTTTGTATATAAAAACGAAGTAGTTTCAATTCTTTTAGGTTCTAAAATATAGTTTAGTTATACAGCCCTTTATCGTAAGTATTCATTTTTTAGTTTTAAACACAGTCTCGTCTAGCTTGTCGTTATTGCATCACCACGCTCTTATAAAGCTCTCACACCCCTTTGCTAAGTAATGCCGATACTAGTGTCGCCTTCAGTATTGCGTAGTGGCATAGTAATAATTGTAAATATTAAATTAATTTCCCTTTAAATACATATGCATTGAGAACTTTGTTCTATCTAATTATCCTGTTTTCCTTCCCTTCAATTTCACCTTAAAGAACAAAGATCGGTCACGCCGCTCTATCATCTTAGAAATCTTAAGGTAAGTTCCTGTACTTAGATTTATTATCATTTATTACAGTCTACTGATATACAGGGTGTCTCAAAACTATTGGGACATAGAGCTACCACGTATTCTGGGGATCAAAATAAGTCGATTGGAATCAACTTACCTATGTACAAAAGTGT
>JAHWXV010104887.1:0-16502 GCA_024586415.1 Phrixothrix hirtus
GCAATTTTAAGGGTGGGCCTTTTGTGTTTTATAGTTGTTTTAAGACAGTTTAGTAGCTGCATTTACAGCTTGTTATATTTATTATAGAAATTTATAATTGACTTTATAGCTACTTTAATCACTTGTATAAATCCAAAAATATTTCTTGGGTATGTTTACTTGTTATATGTTCCAAAATCTTGTTTAAAAGGAAATCGTCATAATCAATAGGTAAACTTTTCTGAGGAAACTTTAAAATTCTTCTTTTTTCGTAGATGGCAACTGTCTTATGCATGCACTGTTACCACTCAAATTGGGTTCGAATGTCGTATTTGCATAATCCTAATTAAGTATTTGACTTACAGATTCTCTGTCAGAACTTCTCCCATAAGCATAATTACTCTCGAATTCGTAAGTTGAGACCTCAATATCTCCTGCGTCATATGTATTACAAAGATAATAACTTAATTCTTCCTTGTTAAATAGTTTTTTAACTTGTGAACTCCTATAAGGCCGTTTTCGATTACTAAGACTAGGAACTTGATCATCAACTTTTATTGATCACAATAAAATAAAAAATGCCTGAGTCCGAAACCAGCCACGTTTTTTTACACTTTGGCACCAAAATTAATTCCTCTTATAACATAGCGTTCGGCAAGTAATTCGGAACTAAATAAAAATCCATAAAATATAGCAACCGCGAAAACGCGGGCATGACGTTGTCCATGTATATACATGAACCCATAAACGCGTGGGTGGTAGCGAACATGTTACAGATCTTCACAACCACCGTAACTTTAGCTCAGTGTAAGCAAGTTTGCCACTGAATACAACGTTAATTCAGGCACTGTACTGAAGTTTAGTGTGACATTGCGAGTTCCACTCGTGCTGCCACATTTAATTGTTTGATTTGATAGTAATTGTATGCAAGCTACGGTTTTAACATGATTAATAACCGTTGCTCCTTAATTAATTACATCTGAAGGGAATGCTTGTCCAATTGATCTACCTGTAACGAATCTGCATCTGATACACAGTGGTCAATTTTGTAAATGTAGGTGGACAAAAATTCAAATACCATACTAAAAATTATAATTTACTCTTAGTGTATACAATTCTGTGTTTTCTTGCAATAAAACGTACAAATACATAAAAATTCGAACCTACACATAACATATGTGTATACAAAAGTGAAAACTTAACGAAACGAAAGATATCTTATTGAAAACATTGCATTAAAAGAACGCATGTTTAGTTATTATATTTAATTATGTCAGTATCACTGTCGGTAACATCATTATCACTATCAACATCATCTTAATCATCTTCGTTATTATCATCGTCCGAATGAATATTCTCCTTAAAATTATCAGGATGTGTTAGCAAAGATAAAACTTCTGAAGAAAACCTTTTAAATATTTTTTGGGGTTTACTACGGTAACTGTTTATTGAAGGATCTGAGCTTACTAAAAGAAAATGTGTCAAATCTTCCATTGTTTCCTGACTTGAAATTTTTCTTGTACCAGTCTCCCGAATTTTTTTAACTTCTTTGTGGCGGCATTCTTGCTTGTCTTTTGATAATTGCCCTATTGGCTAAAGGGCAAATTTAATAATCTTAGAGCTGTGAACTAAATGTTTATGAACACTGGCAGGCATATAGTACCAATCATATAGAGTAATATATCTTACAACAGTTTCATCAGCATAACCTTGGAATTCTGTTTCATTTATAATGAATTAGCTTGAAATAGCTGTTAGCAAACTTTAACAATTTCTAATAAGTGTTTAATTCAAGCCCGTGATGGACGCTGATAGACGGGCATCCTTAAAAAAACGCCTAGCCGTATTCCCATCATTGGTAGAGACAAATTCGGGCTGTACTAGCTTTAAGTTCATTTTGAATGTGTTGCTTTTCCTTTCAATTTTTCTTTTCCTTCGTCAGTTCTGATTTTGCCACTTCTTTATTTCAAGATGATAAGAAATTTTTAAAAGACATTCAAAAGTTTTAATTTTTAAATGACGGGATGATAAGCAAAATTGATAGGCCTCTGGATTATCAGTTTTAGTTGCCATTTTAGGTTCATTCATTTCTTTTGCTGTATAGCCACAAATGTAACATTTCTGTGTTGAAGAAATATTTAAAAGTGAATTACAAACTTTGCCATCTACAATACATAATATAAATTTATATGTTACTTCTATTTCTTTGCCGTCTACAATTATTTTAATTGGTAGTAAGGTTTTTGTTTTCTGTTTAATTTTATTTGTCTCGTTTTTAATCAGGTTAGGTGTTTCTGATTGCACTATCTTGTACTGGATGGAACAGTATTTTGCCATAATATGAATTTACCTGTTTGACTTTTGTTAAAAAGCTGCAATGCTACAAGTGAAATTACAAAGCACTATCTTGCTGGTCTGTACTGTATTCCGAATTAAAACGTTGTTTATATGCGGTATACCCAGTGCTTGCATCACATCCCCATTTAAAGATAAATTCCAAGTTAGATAGTGGATACTTCTAGTGCAATAAAACTACGTTTTACACAACACATAATCTGCGAATTGTATGTTCTACCAATGATTGTAATTTTACTTCTGATGATATTTCATCGGTTTTAATAATGTTAGGATAACAAGTTTTTTTTAACTTCAAGAATATTGGGCTATGAAGGAAATATTCTTACTCCTATACTCTTTAATCGATTACGAACTACTAAATATGAACGTTTGCTCATTTTTCCATCCAAGAACGTTACCAGAGCCACTTCTTTGCTTAATTTAATAGAGGATGAACTTGAAGAGTGAAATGCTCTTTCTATACGTGTAGCTGGCGTTGGAGAAGTACTTGTTACTTCTTTTAATATGTGAGATGCGTCATGTTTTCCTTCTCTGTATAAACTTTGATGTGTGACATAAACTAATTCCTCAGTTGTACTTTGCAAAAGACTATGTACTCTACGTTTTTTTGTCTGACTTGGTGCCATCGAGAATACTATTTTTGGTCTTCTTCGACCTCTTGATGTTGAAGATACTTTTTGTGGTGTTACAAATTGACAAAGTTCGTCAAACTTTTCCTTTCCATCTAACCATCTTGAATTATTTTGTAGAAATCGTTTCTTCGTTCTATTACTGCATTTCCATCGTTTTGAGAAATCGTTACACAATCTTGATGTTTTAGGTAATACATCTTTATTTGATTCTGTTTTAAAATTTTGAAATTTAAAGTAGTCAATTATATATGAATATAATCTTTTTATGTAATCAATTCTGTTCTTTGTTTGCAGCCAAATTTCAAACAAGTGTTGTCTTGAAATGACACCAATTTATAAAATATTAAATAAGAGGTTAAGGGGTAGGTAGGGGCATCTAAATTCGATAGGGCTCAATTGCTAGTATAGCAACTGATTTAATAAAATAACAATGAGAGCAAGATATAACACGATTCGAAATATAAGTCGATGTTCTCTATATTTGCTTACAGCGCAACAAATAATTTATTCAATATATTATGAATTTAAATTTTTAAATGATAAATGCCGCATAAAGTTCTACATACCTAAGCTATGTTCACTAACCATTTTAATTTATTCTGGGTTTTTAATTACACTTTTCAGTACACTGACTAGTATTGTACTAAATACCGTTGAAATTTTACATATTTAAAGATGCAGCTTGAAGTGTAAATATTGGAGACTTAAATTTATTGCGGGCCTAATTAGGGTTTGTTTATGACAAACCAGTATCTGTACAAAATCTTTGTACAAGTTTAATAAGATTTCTAAGAAGCAGTATTTTCGATATTTGTCCAGCTAGATTAGTAAAATTGACCACTGTGCGACATCTGATTAGTGTCTCGCATCCATTGACTTCCAGATGACAGATGCCTCTGTCTTGTTTGATTTGTATCCATTCTGGTAACACATATATTTTTATTACATCACTCTAATTTCAAATTAGATATTTATCAATTGTATTGAACCTGTATCATTACGATAATTGAATTGTTTGTGTTATTTTGGTTTTTTAATTTTTTGTACAACTAACTAGAACAACTTTGCATCGTAGTTGTAAACTAGTTATTAACAGCTATCGTTCAATATCAGCCTGTAACTATTCTATTAATTAACTCCAGTAATTATTGAAGAACCGAAACGCCTAAAATATTGTATTTGTGTGCTGGTTGTTTAATCAAAGGTTCACCGCTCACCTGAGATTTGTACTGACGGAGGGCCCTACCAAGTGAACATTACTCAACCAACATGAGGTTACACACCGCTTCTTACTTTCGTTTAGTAAAAGATGTAAATTTTAACTGCAATTAGCTCCTAATATAAACCCATGTTATATTTGGCAACAAACAGACCTTAAGATGCCCTTATGTCGTATTTTATACCTCAACTGGTTTCCTTGCAATATTTCAACTACGGTGTAGTTTGCTATTCTATGGTTCTTTATTATGTATATTATTCACGTTTCCGATTAAGAAACAATATTATCAGCATATTAGGTTCTAGATTTTTACAAAGCCTCTCTTTTGGATAACTTTTTTCATGTTACGGCAAAGTTAGATTGAAATTGCATTATGGAGTTAAAACAATGGCTTTTAGAAATAGTTGGTATGTGGTAGTGTAGGCAAGTTATTAGGATGGATCAGATTTCACATTGTGTCGATATCAAATAAATCTTCACGTTTTGTAGTACTCTGAACATATTTATGCAAATTTTAGAACGATATTTGTAGGTGTACTGCGTGTATTGTACATTTATTCCACGACAACTTAAAAACAACTTAATCTATTGTTCTCAAATTTGTCCCAAATAGCTGAATAATATCACCTTTCTATTTCTAAAATTTTGACTTCTATATAGATTTTATTTGGGGTTTCTGTTAGTTTGAGGTAATGGGTCAATTATTCAATGTTTTTAAAATCCCATTAATAAATGTGCGATTTTAGAAATAGAATGTATTTAAAAAACTCAACGTTTAGCCAACACAGTTGGCTTCATCAGCAGCTAAAAAATTTTGTTAATGAGGAACAATTAAATATTATAATTAATATTTATAACTATATGTAAATTTAAATTTTATAAATATTAATTATAATTTGTAATTGCTACTCATTAAAAATATTTTTATTTCCTATTAAGCTAACTGTGTTGGCGAAACATTGAGTTTTTTAAATAAATTTTATTTTTAAAATAACACATTTATTAATGGTGTTTTAAAAACGTTCAATAATTAAACCATTACCTCAAACGAACAAAAACTCTAAACATACTTCAATAAGTTGGGAGAGTGGAATAAAAATATTTCAAGGTTGAAAAATGTTCACAATCAATTAAAAACAACTAGACAGGTTACTCTATAATTTTTAAGTATATAATTTGGATGAGGTTTTCACAAGTTGTAAAGATCTTGAAGTTGATTGATGAAAGGGGTTAATAGAGTGAATCAAAGCCAATCAAGATAGATTATTTTAGACTGATTGAAAGGACGTGTTTAAGTATGTATGACAATGGAATATTTATGAAGTTATTTTCGTTATGGCTTTTTTAAAATTGCTTGCAAACGTTTCGTCCACAATAAATCATAGGTAATTTAACCCATTGTTTTCTAATCTGAAGTATTTTCTTAAATTAAAGAGATTTTGGCAATTGTTAATTATAAGGGTTGGGGTGAGGGGAGGATCGCAACAAACAATTTTCAAAATAACATGTTCTTGATTAGACTATGTGAAAGAACATACTTAAGTGGCATACTTTTTTGAAAGGTGGATTTTTAAAATATCAGCGTAGGGAGAACACGTCCAAAAAGACTTAGTTGGTTGCTTAGCCGCGTCACGCTTGTGTAAGTGGAAATTGAGATTTTGCTCAAGATCTAGATGTATTTGTTTAGCGATATGTTAAATATATTCCTTCATACCCTATACGCATGCCTGACAATTGATACGAGGGGAACTATTTATATTGTGAAGCCCTGGCAACGCTGCTTATTTAAGATGCCATCTAACATTTGCAGTGGAAAGTTTGACATTTTTGAACATTTTGTTCGAAACATTTTGATATTAGAGGGTGATTAGTAGTGTTTATCGTGAAAATTGTGCCTCAGCGTAAAAATGGAATTAACTCGAGAAAATTTTCGTACGATGATTTCTTACGACCTTCGACGTGAATTATCTAGACAAGAGTGCATCGATTAACTTAATTCCACCTTTGGCGATTCAGACCCATCCTTTGTTACTGTGAAACGCCGGTATAATGAATATAATCGTAGCCGCTGTTCGCTCACCGACGAAAGTCGTGAAGGTCGTCCAAAAGCAGTTATTATGGTAAAAGGCATTGATGCTGTGCAAAAACTAAAAATGCAAGATCGTTATGTGACATACTGTGAGATTGGGGCAACCCTATACATTCATTCGACTAGAACATATAAAATATTGCTGTGAAAGAGATTTGTTCGCGTTGGATCCCGCATAATTAGAAAACATCTGAAAAAGGTGTACGTGTCGATGGGTGCAAGCAAACGCCTATGAAATACAATGGCGGCGCTTCAAAAGACGTAAATAATATTGTAATAAGTGATATACCATGACTATATACGTATGAGTCGAAAAGTAAACAGCAATCGACTGTGTGGATGTTTCAAGATGAACCACACTGAACAAAAGTTGTTCACGCTCGAAGCTCTTCGAAACAAATGGTCGCCTGTTTTTTCGAAAAAACTGGTCATGTGGCAACTGTGCCTATACAGGAACGTATAACGGTTATTTTTGAATGATACACCGCCGTTTTTTTGTCGGAAACCTTGAAGGAAATAAGGAAATCAAACAAGCGCCGTATGATCATTCTGCCTCACAATAATGTGAGCTCTCACATATCTCGTCCAACAACCGATTATTCGAGCATTCAGAAAATCAAATTAATGGACCATCTGCCAGTCCTGGTTTGGCACCCAATGACTCCTTTTTGTTCCCTAACGTCAAGAATAAATTGCGTGGACAACGGTTTTCGTCGGGAGAAGCCGCCGATGCGTTCTAAAATGATGTTTTAGAGATGTCTCAAACAGAATGGCAAAAATGTTTTGACAATTGGTTCAAAAGGATGCAACAAGAGAAAGTATTTTGAAAGATCATATAAACAATAAATCAATTTTCAATTATAAATTACTGTTTCTTTATTATTAGGCTCACAACACAATTTCCATATTTCCTTTCCTTTCAATTAATAAATCTTCCCAAATTATTTGGAAGAATGGTAATATTATACGGGAATGATTTTCTCTTAGGTGTAAATTGTAGCAGGAGGAGAAAGAAATGGCATTTTCCCATGAAGTGTGTGACTTATCTGTTTTCACGACAAATTATAGTAAAGCTTTGAAAATGCATTTCAAGCTTCCGGGATTTACAAAGGTTACTAGAGTTCAAAGGTATAATTTTTTAAAGACCTATCACTTTTAGGTTGCATAGTGCACCATATTCATTTGAATAATTATGAAAATTCCTTTCGTAGCTTTGTCTTATATTGTCGATAGTGAATAATATTTCATTTCAATTTAAATTTATGTATCATAAAAACAGTGTTTTATTACCGATTGTGCTTAGTATTTAGTGGTAAAATGGTTACATATTATTATTTATTTCACAAATGTGTAAGTTGTGACAAAGATATTGCTACTAGATCTTATTCTATATTTTAGTTTGCTTTCCACACTTTGGTACTCCTTGTTACGATTTTATAGCTATTATGGAAAATAGTATTGTGTTCAAAATGTAAAAAAATTTACTTCATTAGCTGACAACTTTCAAATTTGCAAAGCATATATTAAAAAATTATATCTTCAGTGCAACAATATTTGTTTAGAGGGATTCTTTAATGCGGGGACCTACTCGCTTCAATTTTCAATTTTCGTGTCACGTGATGATTTTATATTTCTGTTATATTGCAATTGTTTGAAGTTTACAATTGTTGCGAGATATTCACCCAATTTAGGACCTCTAATAATATTTTGCACTTAAGATGTTTACAAAGGGTTCTTTAGAATAACTGTTTCTCCTATTATGGAAGAGTTAACTTCGGACTGTATTGTTGAATCGTAACAATGTGTTTTAGAAAATAATTAACTGATTAATTTTTTGTTCTTTAAATAGTTATTTTCAGAAATATTTTGTTTATTGATAAAAAAAAATTTATACGGATTTCCTATATGACCTTTGTTTTGTTATAAACATATACAAAATGTTAATATTAGATAGTCACTAATGTTTGAATGTTCTGCCAATGAACTTCATTGTGGAATTCTATAACTAGTATATGCATTCTAAATTGTCAATCATAGAAGTACTTTAAGATTTATTTACTATTCACGCATTCAGCTTGTCGCGTGCATGCTTTAACATTTAACTTACACATGGCAGGTAATTTTTCTATTTTATCTGTAAAATCAAATCAATAATTCGTAAATAAATAATCCAATTTTGGTCTAACAAGGTTTTATTAAATGTCTTCTGTAGCAATTTATTCTGTTCCAAATGGATACAAAATTCTAATTATGCAATTAAACACGCATAAAAAACTTATTATATTAATTATTTTTACATTCTTTTATGAGTAATAACTTTTTTATACAACAATCTTACGAAATACTTCCAAGGTCTGTACATAATATTATAAGACATTTATCAAATAACACCAATTCTTACATAAAAAAAGTACGAAACGCTTTCTGGAAAAGTTGAACGAAATTCAGTTTAATTGTAACGACATTTTATTTAGTTTTGGTAGACAGCTTATTTGCAGATGCTCATGTTAAAAAGCTTTAATTATTGAATAAGAAAAGCTTAAAACTGGTTAGTTTATAAAACCCAGATCGACACTTTCTCCTATCGCAATACCAGACATTTTATCATTTTACTCTAAAGCCACTTACTTTCAATTTGAAAAAGGTTTCATGAATAGAATTTTGGAATGCATGTGGTTCATCTTTATTTTCATTTTGAGCAATAGCTTTTATATAAAATTGTAATATTAAAGTTTGGTGGAGTATATTGACGATGTTTTCACTATATAGAATAGAAATGAAAGGGAACTTATCAACTTATTTAACGTTATAACGAAAAGAAAACTTCAACAACATTTACAATGAAAAAGGAACTGAATTATCTATACATTATCCTTTAATTTAGAAATAAGATTTGCTTTTTGTAAGAAAACCAATACCAATACATATTAAATTTCAATTCTAATCATCAGTGTTAAGAAACAAATTATTAGAATCATGTTTATTCTAATAAAGACATTTTTAACCCAGAACTAAATTCTGTAAAAAAATATTATTTTAAAACGATTGTCTGGACTACAGTATCTCGAAACCTGAAACCACTCTCATATAAGCATTAGAAACACTGGCTGTTTTCTACGTTGCGGCTATGGTGTTGCTGGTATATCTCGAACATTTAATAGAATAAATGAAAAATTTAAAATCAGGTCAACTGTTCACGTTTAATTTTAGCTGTTGCTAAGCCATTTAATGAAAATGAAAATAATAATCTCTATATTTTCAAATATTCTTTGCACTGTGTTAAATTCTGTATTGGAGAAAGTGGAAAATCATTGGAAATAAGAGATAGCGAAAATAAGGGACACATTAAGAACGGCCACTTTGAAGAATCTAGAATTGCTGAACATTGATTTGAAATGAGTCAATATCCTTTGGATAAATGTTCAAGAGTTTTTCAGTGCATCTAACACATTTAAAAAAATCTTAGGGAAGCAGCTTACATAAAATACAATAATGAACATTACATTTCGAAGAATTCTGTTGATTTAAATAAGGCTTGCCTAGATCTCATTAAAGGAGAGATTGTTTTCATCACTTTGCATTGTTTAATACATTTGTCTTATTGTCAATTGAATTCTTAAACTGAGTTTACTTGATAACGAGGATTCATATTTTCTTTGAAAAAATGGTTTATTTCAGTTACTTCTTGTTCAGTTATTAAGTTACTGGTTTATAGCCTCTGGCAAAGTTTTAGATTTTTGGTTTCTTGCAAAGGTTGTTCACCACTACTTAATAATTATTTGTTATTTAATTAGTGATTAATTCCTTAATCAGAGGTTGTTATGAATTTTTGAATACTTCTGAAAGTAACTTATTGTTATAATTTCGCTTAATCCTACAATAAGTGTTGAATAGTTTTATTTAACGATGCTGAAATATATTTTCTATTTGAAATTAGAGTTTTTAGTTAATAAGAATTATTTCAATGACTTTATTACAATTCCTTAGTTTATATTTCGATTATACATATACTCTAGTTTATTTTGTTCAACGATTTTAGGAAAGGGTGCAATGTACTGGGTTATGTTATACTAACAAATTTTTATTCGACACTAACAAACAATTGAAAAATTTACCAAATCCTCCTATTGACTCAAATGAACTTAGACATGTAACAGTTGAACAAGGATATGAAAATCGTATTCTAATTCCCATCAGCTTGGGAAAAGTATAACCATTTTCACCGTATGGCTCCATCATAACAAAATATAGCTAGTTAATTTTTGTTGGTTTCCTGCTTAAAATGTCAAATAGGAAATTATAGCGGGGATCGGCATAAAACTGGATAAAACGCGTGTTTTATCTGTGCTGACTTTGATTAACAAGAATCTGTTTGTACCGCTCAGTAAGTCTTGGCGACCCTTTTGCAGTTACAAGAGCCTTTTGGATTCTAAAAGGCGTTATCATTTAATCGCATCCTCACATTCTTCAACTTTGCTCCACATTGATACAAAAAAACACGTTAGTTAAATATTAATTATTTTATACCTATTCTAAATTGACACCCTTTCTCTGATTAACAACTAGTGCAGCAATTTTTCAAAATTCGTTAGCATACTTTAACATGATGAAGAAGCAGAAGTTTTATTATATGGTCGATGGTCAACCTTTCGTAGGTAGATCAGTTTTGTCAATAATAGTTTGTCTGAAGAATGATAGAAGAATTACTCTTATTGCAAAGCACTTTTCTTGATTAAGTCTTTTAATTAGTGTATTTCGCACTAATTATATTGTCATCTTTGTATGTTTTTGTTATATAAAATAGTTCAATTAATTTTTGCGTAGAATAGTACGAATAGTACGAGTAAGGTACCTTCCACGAAAGTGAAACAGATTGTTGAATAACGAAAATTTAATAGAAAATTAAAAAGTTTTACAGAAAAATTAATTTTAATTTAATTGTCCACTCACGTTGTTCAAACATTTTTAATTTTGTAGATGTTGGAAGCCCAATTTTCTATCACGAAAGTCTAACCTTCTACAATTTGGAATTTTGAATGAATGGATAATTGCTGTATAGTCGGCTTCACCAAAGAATATTTACTGCTCGATTTAAGCTTTCACCTCAATATCTAACATAACATTCTTGTAATTTGTCAGTTGATATAATGCGCTCATCCTTATTAGAACAATGTTATTTTGTTAAGAACCGTTAAGTGCATGTAGGTGAACTCGGCAGTACGCGAAGTACTCGTAGCATTATCGAGTAGGGCTTAAAAACGCTGTTAACAAACTGCATTTATTTTATTAATCAAATGCATTGAATTAGTGTTTGAATAATAGTGCAAATAGTGAATTATTATTAACTTTTTATTGAAACTTTGATTTCGTTGATTACTAGATCTTTTGGTAGGTAGGTACTACTACCCTCTTTCGTGCAGTATTGTTGTAAAAGTTGATCTACAGCGCAACAGGTCAGGGGAAAGTAACCCCACTCTAATTTTTTTAGTTTTGTTCCTGACAACGTTATATTAGTTCTAAAATGTCATTACACCAACGGCAAATATACAGTGCTTTCGTAAAGTAACGCATAAATTCGATAAAGTGTTTACATTCTTTTTTGAAAAATAGCTCGGACATGTCAAACGATTAAAACCATTTGCCATTTTTTTTTATATTGTTTTAAAATTTTCAGCCATTTTGCATAAATTTATGACGTCTTCGATAATTTTTTTAAACTGCAACCCCCGTTTCTTATTACGGAATCTTAAAAAGCGTATTTGTTTACGTACAGCAAGGTCAAAATATAAATGACATAAGAAAATTTTCAAGGAAAATTACATTGAAATTTAAAAATCATAAAATTTATTGACAATGCTGAATTATAAAAAGTAACTATATTAAGCGTTCGTACTGTGCGGCTTGTTTGTTATCATGAATCTGTGATAATAATTTATCATTTTGATTTGTTGGATAGTTCTCCTTAGTTTTCATTAAGCGTGTGCAGCAAGTATATTTGTAGGGTTTGTTAAGTATTGATGTTATTGTGATATTTATAAGAATGGTCAAGTTAGTGAACGTGAAAGAATTGAAATTCAATGCATGCTCGGTTTTGGAGACTGGATGCGCGCCCAAAAAAGAAGTAGTTAAATTATTCTATGAAACTTATCCTAATCGGCAACCCATTTGTCAAAGCACAGTGAGTAGGATTGTACCTAAGTTCAAAGAATTTGGACACGTTCATGATCTTGCTAAATCTAGTCGGTCGTCAATGAAAGAAGATCAGCTTAACGGTTTGCTAGCAATAGGGATAATCACCACACCACGCTTTCGGAAATTGATTCTACTTTCAATTTGGTACCATCCACCGTCAGCTATTGAAAAAAGCAAAGCACCATTCCTATAAGGTGTGCCTACTTCGGGAGTTATCTGATGATGACTATGACTGCAGAAATCAGTGTTGTGAGCAAATGCTGGCATTATGTTACAATGATGATAATTTTGCAAAGAATGCCATTTTTTTTGATGAAACTACTTTCCTTTTAAATGGTAATGTAAATAAATAAAATTATCGTTATTGGGCTGTATAAAATCCTCACTGGAAGATGGAGAGTCACACTCAAAGAACTGAAAAAGTGAATATGTGGTGCGGTATCGCTGCGGGAGTATTCTAGGGTCTTATTTTTTTGACGAAAATTTAATCGATGCGATGTATTTAAATTTTCTTCGAGATAACTTCATCTTTTCTTGTAGCGTGATGGGACACTTACGCATTACGCAGCCCCTGTTCGAGCTTACTTAGATGAGGTTTTTCCAAATCGTTGGATAGGAAGAAGGAAGCCGATTGAATGGCCAGTCAAATCACCAGATTTGACATCCCTAGACTACTTTTTATGAGGATACTTAAAAACTAGGATATACCGTAAGCGGCCAGTGAATGTGGATGATTTAAAAGACAATTCGTACTGAAATTGGGCGTATCTCTCTAGAAGTTAGCAACAATGTGCAAAGAGAGATTGCTAATTGCCTTGGTTACTGTCAGATCGTTAACGACGCACAGGTTGAATACTAATGTAGTTACTTTTTATAATTTAGCATTATAAATAAATTTTATGATTTTTAAACTTCAATGTCACTTTTCTTGAAAATTTTCTTATGTCAAGTACTTTAACCTTGTTTTACGTAAACAGATATGCTGTTTAAGATTCCGTAATAAAAAACGGAGATTGCTATATAAAGAAAATATCCATGACGTAATAATCGTTTGAAAAATTGCCGAAAACCTTAAAAAATATAGAAAAAAACAGCAGATTAGTTTAATCGTTTAATATGTGAGAGTAGTTTTCAAAAAAAATTTAGACAGTTTTTATCGAATTTATACGTTATTTTTCGAAAGCACTGTATAATACTGACAGTAGTAAAATAGAAAATAATATGTAGTTTTCCTTTGATAAATAACCTTGATCGCATGTTTTTTCATTTTGCACAAAATTTTCTCAGCCTGGCTTGAGATTTATTTCTGGTGTTGACTCTTGAAATAAACTTTTCGAAATGACTTATTTGGGACCAAAAGTATTGGATTTTCGACTGATGCTTTTTTCTGATATAAGCTTGCGTTGAAGTTACTTTTTAAGTTTTTAATGATTAAATGAAAATACCAGACATAAATTTCCCATCTTTATTAATTACATAAGCCCGCACTTTAAAATTTTTGTAAGATGATTGCTGGAAAATAGATTATAACGGGATTTTTTGGTCCCACTCCCTTGCAGAAGATAAAGATGGTTAATTCCCTGAATGAATTGATTTGTTCCGGCCACTACAGTGGGAATCGGGGATAGGTTTTACGTTCGCGAGAAATTTCGAGAAGTTAGAATTCAGGGATTTTTTGCGTAGGTTTGCAATAGGCATTAATCAATCGCAAATAAGGTTAAAATAGTCTAGTATAAGGGCGCCACTTTATCTTTATATGCTAGTCAACGGGTATTGGTAGTTCGGGAGATAAAGGGACCGATCTCCAGCGCTTTTACCTATTACTACACTATTATTGACTTACATTAAATTAGTCCTTTCTATTCACGTCACTGGGTTTCACTCTCGATCAGGTAGAATTACGACGGCTTAGATAACTAATTGAATATTAAGCAACGTGATAATTAATTCCTGTAAGAAAGTATAGTTTATCCCAACGTATCTACATATAATAAAATAAGATTTGCATAGAGAAATTAAGTATAATGAACAATAAAATATAGGCTTTACACTAAGAAAATTGCAGGTTCTCCCACAAGTAATTAACGGGAGCGAATAGATACTACTTCTATATCAAGTTGACCCATGTATTTCTAAAATTAAGCTACGCTAAACTGAACAAGATAAGTTGACCGTAATGACCCTAAATATTATAAAATATTGAACATTCACAAACGTTAGTCTTTTGATTGTAATTTTATGGATTCGTCCGGTAGTTCTACGTGATTATTTGTTTTGTTACAGCCCGAATAATTTAGGTAGGATTGGACATTGACAAAAGTTAATTAACGAAAGCTTATCACTTACTTAGTGATCTGCAGATTACGTTATTTTCGGAGAACTTGGAGATTACAGCTGGCGGTCTCGGATATTTACTTTATCGTATCTTTGATACAACCTTATCAGAACTTACCCTTTATCTTCAAATGATAGGAAGTTGAAATCGATCCTGTACTAGAAATTCGCCCTAAGCGGAAATAAATCAAGTGACACTGCGTAATCCCTTAAATCCACATCCGGGTACTATTCAACTATTCGCTAAATATCCTAACGACACGCACTTTCAAAAGCCAGCTTTACTTGCTGCTTTCTTGGGCGGTACTCGAAAAGTGAAGTAATTCTACGTGAAATTCAAAGGGCGAAGATGAGAGGGGCCCATGCATATTTTTAAGCTTGTTGACCTTCAATTGGGGATTGTTGAATATCTGTTTATTTAAAAAAATGCTTCTAATTTTTATAACATGTAGCTTAGGACTTTAAGCTTTTCATAATTACTCGTAAACTGGAATTTTATTAATTACAAGGTTGCAAAGCAATTTTTGACGTACGATTTATATTGATACTTAACGCATTGGATTTTATTAATACGAGTACTACAAGGAACTATATAACGCGTGTTTACAAATAAGCGACCAAAGTCGTAAGACCTTCAGACGCGGTTACAAGATGTTCTTGAATCAGCTTTTAATATCGAATTCAAAAATTACTTCCATTTTTATCTTAAACATCAGATTATTACACAAAATAGGAAATTATATTTTAAAGATTTTTATTAGTTTCAATGCTACTGATATTAAAATACAGTTTCATACAAAAACCATTTTTACAGATATACTTAAAATAGCCGTAAGCATTGTCAAAATGATTTTAAGACTACTTTGTGGTATTGTATTCCAGAGGATACATTGTACAACCAATTTTCGAACACCCACTTCTTTAACTTCTTTGTAGATCCTCCTGCATCTTGAGTATCCCTTTCAGTATCCAATAATAGTCGACCACTATATTTTTATTGCACTTCCCCTGGTACCTTTTCTTTATCACCTTAAAACCTTGGTGAAAGCGTTCACTATGTTCTTCACTATTATACGAGTAAAGTTATCTAGACAACTAACAAGAGAGAGAAAAAAAATTGTTATACAAATATACATCTAAATTTCTACACAACACACACACACACACACACACACACACACACACACACACACACACACACAAATATGTATGTATGTATATATGTATATATATATATTGCTACGTTGGTCTAGCACAAAATAAGAAAAGGAAGATTCAGCGTTGCGCAACCAGGCAGCTCAAGGGATGCGGCGAGTTACGGTCGTGGGCTAGCGTATGATCTACTCGATAAAGGATGTTTCCTTTAAACTTCTAGAGATATCATTAAGCATATCAGAAGGATTGGACACCAGCCCATCTAAAAGTATGTTCTTGACTAGTTGACTTACCTTAAGGAACTTTTGGTTAACACCCTGTATGAAAATGGCGAAAACATACAAGACATCTAAATTCATTAATAATTAAAAAATTGTTAGTTCTTGAAATGAGAATAGCTTGATTTTTCGACAACATCCTGTATAGTAGGTACAATAAAATGTATACTAATTAATTCTAAAGGGAACAAAAACACTAAAATATATAACCAAACATATTGAAACGTATTTATTAAATTTACGCCCAAAAAGGTAAAACAGTTACA
>JAHWXV010104917.1:0-14735 GCA_024586415.1 Phrixothrix hirtus
CTTAGGATATTGTAAATTTTATTGATGTCTTTTATCCTTTAGAAATTGTTAAACTTTCTAGATTTCACTTACATCTACCCTTAGCTAATGTCTTACAATATAACAAATTTTTAGAAAAATAAAATGTATACAATTAATTTAATTTTTCTGTTAGGTTCGCGATTATTTATAAAATGATTACGTGAATCTAACAGCATAAACCCGAGCATAAATCTTAATGTAGCAGGTTTTTTTTTGACTTCTGACTGTTTTTGCGTTCAGCTTGAAATAGTCCGCACGACTCAAATAGTTTGGTTTTTTAGATGGATATCGCTAACTTGGCTTTTCTGCAAATTATTGCGAAAATTTCACGAGTGGGTTTCGCATGTTTAGATTCTTTCGGGTAGCTAAATCAAGTCCAATGGTCACAATTGTTCAGGTCTAGAAATAGTTGCCTCTTCCTCTTGAATTTTAGAATTCTCAAGGAATTATTATGAATACAAATGTTGGGGACAGTCCGCTATTACTTTTAATCCTCAGCTTTAACACCGTAATTTTTAAGATAATCGACAAAATTTTTCGGGGGTTCCCTCCCAAATTCCCAATTAGTTCTATTAAACATTCTAATAGGCGCCGAAATTGAGAATGGAACAGTTTTAATGAAGATGTTTTTCCAAAATCGGCTCTCGGTGTTGTTCTGGAGATCTAGAACCGCCCCGAAATTGATATTTTCGAGAATTTCTGGCAGCTCTCCGTTGATAAAATTCTTGAATACACAAAAATTGTAAGTTTTTTTGATGGAGCTTCCTTTTTATTCATTCAGAACTCTATGGGTGCGGCTGGAACTCAATTTTTTCTAATTTTGAAAATGGGAGGACCCAACTTCATCGACGGTACTTATTGATTAAATTTAATGATGCTGCGTTTACGTTCATGTGTGTTTCATACATATATTGATATACCACTTGTTAACGTTGACGCTACCAATTTTTAAGAAAATTCTAAAGAAAGAAAAAAGTATATTCTAATTTGGAGCAACAAATTTTGTGTTGGAAAGAGTGTTACGGTTGTGTGGCCTGACTCTTAGAAACGCATGTAAAAATTAGTCCGAATCATTTATTGCTATGGTTATGTTTGCTAGGTAACTGTTAGATAACTGTACAAATCGCCTAGTTTTTAAATACGAAATAATCGCATCTTAAAAATTGCAATATAACGATTCGCACAATTACTCACTCCCACGTCGTTTTATTAAAAATTCTTCTCAGCTTTGACGTATGACGTTGGCGAAATATTGACTGATATTCATTCAATTCTGTTCTTGAATTTCAGTCTAGTTTATGCGCCTCCACTTCAATTGCGAAGCTGTTGTATACCTTGAATAATTTTTGTTAAAATTGATGATAGGTGTGTGCAAGGTGCGACTTACCTTATTTATTTAAATGGGTCGATTTTGTCATTTGCATTTAATGCTTCAGACGCGTTTCATTGATTATACATCCATTAACAATATGCAAATAGGTATTCATGTCGATGGCGATTTCTATTCTAGTTTACCCTCCTCTATTTTTAGTTCGTATATGCAAAAATCTCATATGTAATTATGCCTTATCACATTTAATTGTTAGATGAGTCTTATCTTATCACAATTGTAGATTCTAAAGCATTTTTAACTTGACATGATCACGTACGTATATTTTTTTTATAATCAGTGAATGGGAGAAAATTCCAATTATCTAAAGTTTCTAATTTTGAAGTTAGCGAAACTGCGCGTAAACAGTAAGTTTTCATTTTATTTCTTATTTTTTTCTTGCGAGGGTTATTTAATGGATTGTAAAGGAAACTTCCGTACAATAGTGTATATGAGTTTTTCCCGTTCCTAATTTTGCTGTCGCAAAATCTTAAAAGAACAATGAGTTGGCAAGGTAACAGAATTAATAATATAAAATTACATGGCAATTATTGTTGCGTAACAGCACCACATGGTTTCCTTGTTTAATTGTTATATGACTCATTTTATGGTAGAATAGTGCATTGTCGATATTAAACAAACTAATTGATTTTATATAATAAAAAGTAACATTCTGTTATGCTCTGGTAACGCAAACGATGTTTATTTAAGTTTCAGTTCAGAAATGTTGCCTAAACCTACATTTTTAAATTTAGTTTCCTGCATTAAAATCAAATATTTATACTAGTACAAAGGAGATTCTGTGACGCGTGAAAAATGTATTTTAACATGTGTAGGGAGTTAATTTACAATTATAGGAGAAAGTATCCTGGTTTTAATTTCGTTAAAAATCATAGCGCTCCTAAGATTGCCTTTGTAACATACACTCAAAAGGGCTGAGGTCAGAAATCTAGCCGAGCCATGTCCTTTGGAATATTTCAAGGAACTTTGCAGTAGGCTTCAGTCGCCATATGTGTCTGTAAGTGAGTACATCCATACTATAGTTTGTAACCCTCTATGTTCGAACAAGTGAAATTCGGTATCCTAAAATTCGCCACATAAAGAAGTGGACCCGTCCTCAAAATTGAATCTTCATGACCTGCTCCAAGGTTATAGGACCCCAAGATGGTTGGGTTCTGAAGGAGATCCTCATGAAGGTGTCGGGTTTTAATTTCCCGATACATACAGCTCTTTGGTACTTTTTGCCGTAACTTGCTTCGGCATTCAAGTCGTAATCAAGATAATTAGCTCACTTGACGTTCGTTTGAAGGAGAATTGCATGAGCTCACGCTTTCATGTATGTAAGACGTTTTATCATGTGACCAGGAAGCGTACACAAACTTGTCATTGTTCCAAATCTTTACTGAAATCCAAAGTGTTTCCGATTTGGTTAAGAAATAGGTCCAAAAGACCTTTTCTCCCCATACATTTTGTAAAATACTATGTATTAAATGAAATTGATACATTTCTCTTTGTTACAGAACAACAGAAGAACACGGAACTTTTAATGAAAGATTTTATGAAAGAAACAATACACGTGTAGCAGAAGGCGAATACCTCCGACGTCCAAACTATCATGATAGTAGGGGACGTAATAGGGATAGAGGTTATCGAAATGGTCCCTATAATAACGTTATCGATCGACACAGACCGCTTAATAGTTCCTGGTCGTATGATTCGACAAGAAGTTATAATAGCGAAGGAGGATATGGAACTACGCCTTCTGATTCGAATGATAGAAGATCTTCAGATTCTCAAAGTACAAAAAAGAAAACAAAATCGCGGTCTGGAAGTAGATCTGTGTCCCCGTCTGGTAGTACGTCGAGTAGATCACCAACCAGGTCGAGGTCTCAAAGTAGTAGCAGTTCGTCCAGCAGTACCACTTCGCAGGCTTCGAGTTCAACGGGATCTCCAAAATCTAGAAGATTGGCGACGTCGACAAACGCTTCCCATCAGCCAGTAGTACACTCGGATGATCGAAGACCTTTGGCAATATGCGTTCGGAACCTTCCACTACGATCGTCAGATACGTCATTGAAAGATGGACTTTTTCATGAATATAAAAAACACGGAAAAGTGACATGGGTCAAAATTGTTGGGCAGGCTTCAGACCGGCATGCTATAGTTTGTTTCAAAAAACCCGAGGACGTAGATAAAGCGCTTGAAGTTAGTTATGATAAGCTTTTTTTTGGGTGCAAAATCGAAGTCGCTCCGTATCAAGGGTATGACGTAGATGACAACGAATTGCGGCCGTACGAAGCTGAAATTGACGAATTTCATCCGAAAGCGACGCGTACATTATTTATCGGTAACTTGGAAAAAGATGTTACCGCATCTGATCTCAGGAAACACTTCGACCAGTTCGGGGAAATAATTGAAATTGACATTAAAAAACAAGGGGCTGTGAGTTCGTACGCATTTTGCCAGTACTCGGACATTATTAGTGTGGTAAAAGCCATTCGTGCGATGGATGGTGAACATTTAGGTAATAATCGTATTAAATTAGGGTTTGGGAAATCTATGCCAACTAACTGTGTGTGGGTGGACGGTGTTGTGGATAGTGTTAACGAAAAGTACCTGACGTTACAATTTGAATCATTCGGACCCATTACACAAGTGATTATAGACCGCGGTAAAGGACAAGCGTTAATATTTTATGACCAAGTAGTACATGCGCAGACGGCCGTTGTAAAAATGCGAGGTGTTAACATGCGCGGACGTAAAATTCAAGTTGATTTTGCGAGTCGTGAATGTCAGGAAGCGTTTTACGAACATTTAGAAAAACAAGGTAATCCAACGGATAGGGTTAACTTTGAAGAAAGGAGGGATGCTAATTCTCGAAATTTTGAACAAGTTGCTCCAACTACAAATAGGTTTACTAGATACGAAACACCTTCAAGACCTCGAACGACATCTTACAGTAGTAGAACTAACGCAACGACGGGGCAATGCAATACAGCTACAACAGTTCATTCTCCTAGTACACCTGGTTCGGTAACTCCCAGAGGAAGCGGTTCTCGTTCGAGGCTAGCCAGATTTACCGAATATTATGATCAAACTTCAGCAGAGTATCCCGAAAGACGATATCGAAGTTACGATGAATATAGTCAAGGAAGTACAGCGTCCCATGAAGATGGGTACGAGCACGATTACGCGTACACTCGAGAAAGTCCTTCAAATACAGATCCTTTAGATACTCGCACAGTGCAACATAATACTGAACATCTAGCGGTAACGTTTGCTCCTCCTGATATAAGAAATTTGCAAAAAGAACGATACCATCTTTTAGAACAATTGGAAGATTATCCCAGTTCTGGAGATGAACTTGTTAGCCCTAAAAAACGCTTGAGGCTAGATGTGTTGGAGGGTCCTGTTACCAACGATGTTATAATAGAGGCAAATCGAGATCATAGAAAAGTAATGGAAGTAAGAAGAACATCAGACAGTAGCATAAAACATCACTCGAGAAGGCCTTCGCTTGATAGCAAACATGGTGTTCGAGAAGTGGGCGCGGAAAGAGGGCAATATATGCCGCATATTGTATGCAAGCGTCGTAAAACTGCAGGCAGTGATAGTAGTACAAGATTGCAACATCATGATCTATCAGGTTCTGAAAGCGTTGGCAGTTCTAGGCCAGGTACGCCTTTATGTGATGAACGACCTGAAAATTTTCCTACCGAACCTAGACGCATTCCAAGAGAACGAGAAGGGCCTCTAAGCTTGCCTCTTCCAAGATTTGCAGCGCAAGTAATGGGAAAGGGAAGCGTATCTGTTGCAGGGATTAAGGGACAAAAAGAAAATATTCTTTCTAGTCCTCCTCCAGCCACGACTAGTCCAAGAATTTCGAATCCCGTAACTCCTAGTCTTGCACAAGTACCTCCTCCTGCGTCACCTCCGCCAAGGCCTCCTTCGTTGAGTTCTAATTCGAGCGATAGCGATATAACTCCACCTAGTCCATCTTTAGATGAACGAATTAGATCTTTGGATGAAAAATATGAGAAATGGTCTGGTTCGAGAGCCGTTAGTGCGGCGGGAAGTGAAGCGTTAGCAAAATTAGACGCTACTGCGTCCGAAAGGTTTAAATTCAGTTACAAATTGTTAGACCTCGATTTAAAGGAATTACAGCCTTCTGAAATAGTAAAATCCGTATTGGCAAAACCTTCTGTTTTTGATGAGGATTCAAAACGACTAGAAAATGTTGGGGAAAAATATGAATTTAATCTTTTCTCAAAGGTAACAACTGCCACGACTCAAACTATTGTACCTGCAGCTCCTTTATCTGCCCCGCCAATTTTAAAGGTAACCACTACCACACCTCAGTTGCCAAAGACTCCTACGATGTTATCTCCAAGATCATCAGGTATGCATTATTTAATTTTTTTTATTTTATAAAAGTAACGCAATTTTATAATAAAACGTTAGAGTGATGCGATAAAAGAACTACAGAAACAAGAAGGGATTTATAAGGAAACCCCTTTCGATTTCGTTTTGTCAAAGTGTCTCGAACTGCATTTTCGATCTTTATCCCTTCAGCGGGGATTACTCGAAGACGCTTTTACAATTCAAAGTTTTTATAAAGATATTATTTTATATCGTAAAAATAAATTCTAAAATCATTTTTAAATTTCAGGTTCAAATATAACGACAGCCAAAAGTCTGCAATATCCGTTTCCAAGTCATCCTCCGATTCAACCTGTTATTGGAGCATCAACGCCGCCTCTTCAATCAACTTTGCCATCAAGTACAGTCGCAAGGAGTAGCCTTAGTGATAATAGACTAAAACTGTGCGCAAATTCGAATAGTGATAACAGAACTTCTGGTAAAGTGATTGTAAATCGAAATATTTCTACTAGTGCGGCTTCAAGTTTGACACAAGTGAAAATCGGTGAACTTAGTAACAATAGTAAAAATGGCGTTAACATTCCCATAAACCCTAGTGACGTTATTCAAAGTGGTAGTACGAACTGTAACATGGATGTAAATCAAAAACAAAACAAGAGTTCGCGAGAAACTAAAGTAATAAGTGATAAAGTGCCGAATAGAAGGGATTCTGTTAGTAGTAGTGGATCTCCACGAAGTGAAATTAGAAATAGACGAAATAGTGAGAATACTGGGCGTAGGAGTGACGTGAGTGATAAACTAAGCGATTATTGTGATACTAGTGTGAATGAAAGAAAATTAGAAGAGAAAGAAAAGAACGAAGAAGGTAAAAAGGAACAACGATTGGAACATGAGAAGTTAGAAAAAGAACGAGTTGAACGAGAGCGATTAGAAAAAGAACGAATCGAAAAGGATAGGTTAGAAAAAGAACGCGTTGAAAGGGAGCGGCTAGAGAAAGAACGAATTGAAAAAGAAAAACTCGAGAAAGAGAGACTGGAGAAGGAAAAATTAGAAAGAGAACGAATAGAACGTGAACATAAACGAGAACGAGAAGAAAGAGAACGTAAAGAAAAAGAAGAACAAGAAAAACGAGTTCGAGAAGAACAAGAAAAGCTGGAAAAGGAAAGAAAAGAAAGAAGAGAGAAAGAAGAAAAAGAAAGGCGGGAAGAAAGAGAAAAGAAGGAAAGGGAAGAACACGAGCGATTAGAAAAAGAACGAAAACGCGAGGAAGAAAGAAAACACAAAGAAGAATATCAAGAAAAACGGAAAGATGATCATTTTAGACATCGAGAAGTTTACAGTGATACCAAACATAAAGATAGTATGGATTCTATACGAAACGATAAAAATACCAAAGAAAACAGAGTAAAAGATCATCAAGAAAATCTAAGAAAAGATTCACACGAATCCCGAAATATCATTGAAAATAAAAGCGGTCACGATAATAAAGAAAGACATAACAACGAAATTAGAAAAGATGATAAAAATAAACACCACATCGATAGGGATATTGAAAAACGTAAAGAAAGTACTAAAGAAAATCGTGAAAATAACCTGCACGATAAAATATTAAACATAGCTAATGAAATAAAAGAAAATAATAAACCCAGTATAGAAAGCCGACATTTTTCCATAGACTTGGATAAAAACAAAATTGATCCTAGTCGGCGTAAAGAAAGAAACAATAGCTTACCTGCAAATGCTGTTTCAAAAAGAAGAATGAGTTCTCAAGACACATCCGAGTTCGACGAAATTAAAAAAATAAAATTGAGTCAAGAACATCGAAAAATATCAGAAAGAAGAGATTCTAAAGATAGTAGATCCGATGAAAAAATAAAAAGTAAACATAAAAACAATATCGCTAAAATTATAGAGGATAAAATGAGGCAAGAAAAATTAAATAACGTAAAAGAAGTAGTAGAAGATAAACGAAAAGATAGAGAACGCGATAAAGAAGAAAAACATAAACACAAACAAAAGATTGACAAACAAAGATCGAAAGAAAAAAATCGCGACAAAGAATCATCCAACTTAACAAGAACTTCAGTTGTGAAAGACTTTACCGTTGATAAAGAATTATTGGCTAGGTTAGAATTACACCCCAGTGAAGAATCGGAAAAATTACGTCAACGGAAGGAACTGAAAGAAAAACGTAAACAAGATAGCACAGATACAGAAGAACGCAAAAGCGATGATTCCAAGAAGAGCGACGAAAGAAAAAAGGAAAAGCGTTCATCAATTGAAAGAAAAAGCAGAGATGAAAATTCGTGTTCTTTAAAAGGCGACGAAAGAAAACTCACGAAAAAAGAGCGCACTCGGAAAATAACCCACAGTTCAGATGCAACTGATTCTGACGAACCTAAAAAGCAATCATACTCGATATTCGACATCGTAGATGACGAACCTGCATATATTTCAATGTATGACAAAGTAAAAGCAAGAAGTTGTAAGAATATGCAAAAACAAGAAGAAGAAAAGCGACAAGAGAAACTTAAGGCAAAATTTAATCAACTGAAACAAAGTCGCGCGAAACGCGAAGAAAAGAAGCGTTCAACGTCTTGGGATGAAGATTCTGACTCTGATCACGAACGTCGCGAAAGAAATTCCAAAGATAATAAATCACGAAGAGGGAATAAAATGTTAATTATGAGCTCAGACGATGAGGAACAGACTAATAGAATTAAACATAAAAAGCGGGAACTGTATACCGATTCTGATTCCGAAAAACCTCGTCAAGCAAAATCTGAACCTATTGAAACCAGTGACGATGAATGTGTAAAAACTAAAATGATACCTAGGAAAACTTCAAAATGTCGAATTGCCAGTGATACATCTGATGATGACTTTAAAAAAGTACAAAATAAAATAAAATCGGAAATATTTTCCGATAGCGAAGTCGATCAAAGATTTTTAGATTTAGAAGAAAGATCTCATAAAAGGGTAAAAGATGAAGACGGTAAATATATAAAGAAAGAGAAAAAGAGCAAACACCAAGAATTAACTACCGAACAAATTAGTGCTCAAATATTTGGCGATTCTCCTTTACCCGAAATTAAGTCTGACGATAAATACGATAATGGAAGAATATTTGGCGATATTTCTTCTGCCGAAGATAATCACGAAAATAAAAGAGATAAAAATGATGTTCGTAAAAAACATAAGAAAAAGCAAAAACGGCAAAAGCATTCAATAACTAGCGAAGAAGACAGTAAGTTAGAATTAACCGTTGAATTAGTAAAAGATGAAAGTATAGAGAGACTAAAAAATTCGGAAAAAAGGAAACAACATAGTAAGAAGGATAAAAAGAAAGATAAAAACAAAGATGAAGATAAACACAAAGAAAAATCTAAAAAATCAAAAAGGTCCAAGTCAGAAAATTCCAAAGCTGACTCAAAACGTGATGGTAAAATGGAAAATATATTTGGATCTTTTTCGGACGACTCTGAAAATGGAAATAAAGATCAAGATAAAAGCGATCTCACACAAAATACCTTTTTGAATCGATTTAGTGACGAAAAATTACAAATGTACGCTAGCGATTCTGATAGTATATCACACATAGAGAAAGAAATTCAAAAAACCGAAGAAAAAGAACGCAAAGACGACCATAAAAAACGAAAAGAAAGAAAACGGCGCGAGAAAGAAAAACGTTTGAGAGGAGAAGACCTTAACGAAAATAGTATGGATTATGTAGATATGGGGAAACAATTAGAAGCAAACATTAAAGATGACAGTGACGATGTTTTAGATACAACCAATTCAAATATTAAAAGCGAAGGTGATGGAGATGAAAGAAGCAGTGATATATTTAGGTTTACCGAGGGTGATGAATCACAAGAAATCAAATTAGAACAAGAAAGAAAAGAAAACAAAGAGAAAAAGAAAAAGCGGAAAAAGAGTAAAGAAGAAAAACATAAGCATCACCATCACCATCACGACAAAATTAAATTAAAATCTCCCGAAAATAAAAAGGAATTTGAATTGCCTAGCGAAAAAATTGAAATTGAAAAGCCTGTTCTTCAAAGTCCTAGCTTACCTAATATAATTGATTTACCAAGTTCACCTTTGGCCAAGCCTTCAAGTTTGGAATATTCGGTTCCTCAAGTTACACAAGAACTTTTGACTAATTCCATTCCTAAATCACAAGTACCTTCCAAAGAAAAGAAACTGGAAAAGTTTATACCTGGTTTTGGTACCGAAATTGACGAAAAAATTCACGAAACAGCAATTAAATCAATATCTGAATTTGAAACGCCTGAAGTTATCAATGAAGTTAAAGTTGTAGATGTCAAAATAGAGAAATCAGAAAGCACCGAGGATAAACCTCGAGTTATAATCTCTCAGGAAGAAACGGAAGATGCTGTTGCTGCACTTTTGGGTGAAAGTTTTGGAGGAAATGAATACTCAAACTGTTTTAATGATGAACAACAAAATATTGAGAGTAATGAACAAGAAGCTACTGTTTCTGAAGAAAATATCGTTGAAGATTTGGAAGAAATGCGTCAAGCTGTGCAAAGTTTAAATTCTGGTGATCTAGAAATTAAACCTGATACGCCTCAAAGCGAACATGAGTTACAGATAGATACTGATACTGATGAACAGGAAGATATTAGTTTAAGATATGATAATTCTCCAAGAACTCCAGATATGATAGATCTGTCACAGCCTCCAAAAACTCCTGACATTCCAAGTTACTTTCGTTCTGATGATCAAGTTAAAACAACTCTTGTTATAAAAGCTACAGGCTTAAACAGTCCACCTTCTCTCACTCCAATAAAATCTTTACCACATATTAGTGAATCAAAACCAATTACTGAAGATGTAGCTACATCTAAACCAAGTTCAAGCATTCCATTGCCTGAACCACTTAAGCCAGTTATAGCACAATCATGGCCAATTGCGGAAACAAAAACGACAGATATTTTGTGTACCAGTGAACCAAAACCAAAACCAAAACTTGACATATCACCACCTTCTTCCGTTACTGCTAATGTAAATGTTATTAAGTCTAGTGGTACACCGACTACTAAGACGATATGTGTTTTAAACCCTACTACAACTTTGTATAGTAAAGTACCGACAATAAAAATGGCTGAACCAGCTTCTATTGCAATACAACCAAAACCGGAACAGACTCATTTACCTAGTACGGAATCAGAAATTAAATCAATTCCTGCATCAGTCTTGCAAAGTGGAAAGCCTCATGTATCTCTTCCTTACAATATGCATATGCAATATAATCCTACACAGCAGAAACAACCATTGTCTTCTTCAGGGTTGCATGTATCAAAAATTTCTACAACAAATGTACCATTCAATCGGTTACCCATTACACCTGTGATGATGTCAAAACCATTTCAACCAACAACAATATCTTTGCAACAGCCAAAATTTGCTCAAACAGATTCTGGTGTAACTGGAATTACGGAACGCAATTTAGAACCATCAAGAGTTATGTATCAGACACCGTTTTTGATTAATTCACCTTCTCAGACAAGGATGGTTGTTCAAAATGTTCAATTACCGAGAAGTGTGCCAAGTCAACCAATCTTAAAACATGTGTCATCGTCCAACTACGGTTACTCAAATAATAGCTTGCCTCAGTCTTCTTTCATAACACATACCAGTTCCAAAGATGTTTCTCAAGACAATTCCAGAATTGCTGGGGAGCCTCCTCGGTTAGTTCCTACTTCATTTCCTACATCTCATAATTTGGCAGCTCAAATTTCACAACCATCTTCACTTCAGTTGCCTTCAGTTATAACAGATTCTAAACAGGCAAATGCTTCTTCTTTGGACATCAAACCATTTATGCCGGTTATCAAGGAAGCTCCAAAACTGGTCAGTCTATCATCAACAAATCCTTCTTCCACTTCAATTATTCAAACTGTGACAAAACCCATATCTATTGTCCAAACATGCTCCACCATAAAATCAAATCCTTCATTTTCACCAGATGTTAAAGAAAGTAAGGAAATTACGTC
This sequence comes from Phrixothrix hirtus, assembly GCA_024586415.1. NCBI lineage: Eukaryota > Metazoa > Arthropoda > Insecta > Coleoptera > Phengodidae > Phrixothrix > Phrixothrix hirtus. The sequence goes on from JAHWXV010104917.1 coordinate 11,794, forward strand.
CAAAGAAACGCCTACCATAACTGTAAATGAACAAAAACCAAAAACGGAAGTGGTGGAAACTAAGAAAGACGAAGTACTACCAGAACAACAGGTAACTGTAACTAAAGTAGATGAAGATGTTACAAAAGAAGAAACACCTAAACCTGAAATTTTGGACATAAAGGCTACAGATCTTCAAAATACAGAAGTAGAAGAAAATGTTGACAAAACTAGTAATCAAGAAATTAAATCGCCGAAAACAGATTTAGAAACATCTTCAGTTATAAAGAAAACTGAAAAAATTGATGAAGATAAAGGAGAAACTGAAAGTATTGAATCGGATATAAGTAAAGAAAGATTAAGTGCAGATCTTGTAATCAAAGATGATGGTTTAGATTCCAAGGAAGACAGTGATTATTGGTCAGCTAAAGAGGTGAACATTGATTCTGTTATAAAGAAAGTCGATGCACTTTGCTCTGCAGACGAATTATCAGATCGAAGTAGTGAAATTGGTAAAGATGATTGGTACGAACAAGATATAAAATCAACCTTGGACATAAAACCTCAAGAGTTGGTTCAAAATCAAATAGAAATGAAAATGGAACCAGTTTTTACTGACGTACCAAAAATGGACGAACCTCAACATCTTGAAGAATTTCAACACCAACCTCAAGAAAAGGACGTAGTTGTACGTGGTAGTCGTCGTGGTGGAAGAACCCGTGGTCGTAAAAGTCGGGTAATTGATAGAACTGGAGTGCAAACTCGTCGTGCTAAAGGGGTTCAAGAAAGTATAATAACAATGACAGTGTCAAAAAGAGGTGGTCGTGGCACACGTGGTAGGACCGAACGAAAAATCATCAAATCTGATCTAGAAACAGCCGATGTTTATGAATTTCGTGATGAATCTGATGAAAATAAAGACAGACCTCGATTAATATTGACTATTAAATCACCAGCAATATCAAATGCTAACAATGGAACTGCACAAACAGCAATCATCAAAGAAGTTGTCAAAGAAAGTATTTCGCCAAAAATTGAAACCAAAGATGATTTTGTGTCACCAATAAACACAAGAAAATCACGGCGTCTTCAAGAAAGGGACATCTCCAGAAATACCATAGATGATACAATTGAAGATGTAGTAAAGAATACGACAATAATGACACGTTCATCAACAGTAGCTATTATACAACCACAAATAAGAAGATCAGCCAGACAAACGGCTATTAAAACTATTCAAGATACACAAAGAAAATCTCTTCGCAGCGGTACCCGTAAAAAGGATAGACGTGCTTCGGAAGCAACCGATGAATTACTTGAAGAAAAATTTGTTAATAATGAAAATGTAACTGTAAATATACCAGAAAAACCAGCGGTTGCAGTAAAGGATCAACCTGTTAAAAATGAAGAAGAAAAAGTTGAACCTCCTAAGGAAAAACCTCACGAAGGTTTGAAAGCTGCAGTTTTACGCAGAGTTAAAGGAGAAATTAATCATCAAGAACCAACGTCATTAATTGATCCAGTTACTGGTGTTTTAACGCCAATGAGAGAATGCGAAGAGGGTCGTTATATTCCAGTACCTGGAAGTGGTAACCAAGTACAAGCGAAAAAATTGGTTAGCGTATCAGTTTCCCAACCTCAGACTCCTCAAGTACAACCTTTAGTAAAATCTGTAGAGACACAGCCACCTGTTACTTCTGTTTCTCCAATAGTTATTCAACAACCAAAACCACAATCTCTCAAAGCGCATGTCCTATCTTCACAAGTAGCTAGAGGCCATCTTCCGCAACAACAACCGCAAAAAGTACTTACCATAACTCCTTCAATACCTCAAGCACCTTTTGCAATTAAATCAAATACTCCAATAAATCAACATTTAAATGTTAACGTTTCTTCCCCTAATTTACCAACGGCTCATATATCACCTAGACCAAATTTGCCTTCCAATACCACCAAAGCTATACATGCGTTGTCGCAAGGAGTTGAAGTTACACAACAGTCAACTCCGGTATCTCCCAATCAAATTATTACTCATCAACCTAAGCATCAACCGGCGCAACAAATTTTGCAACCAGTTAATAAGCAACCACAATCTACCATATCAAAGACACACCTTGCTGTTCCGATTGCATCAAATGCGAATACGCAGGTTGCTACTACACAAGCTGCTCATATGAAACAACAAGTTGTTATGGGCAAGGGACAGGTTATGAAACCTCATAGTTTACACTCCGCTCAACCACAAATATTAACAGGAGCTGTTGCCAGTCCTCCATTGAAACAAAGCCATCCTAACAACCAATCACCAATAGCTGGAGCAAGTTCCGGTCGTTTGGTTCAGGGTTCTGCGTCAGTACCCAGTGCTAGTGCTAAAGGTACCATGGAACCTCCAAAAGTTGAAGTCTCCGTTGCTGGTTGCGTGATGGTTTCTCATCCAACTTCTTCACCTCAAGGACAATCTAGGCATGTTTTGCAAACTGGATTACCAATCGCCGCTTTCGAAACAACCCTGGTATGTTACATTAATGTATAATTATAATAATAGAAAGTGGTGGTACTAATTTTATTTATATTCTATTAGAATTTTTGCATAAATGATTTTAAATTATTAAAACTATAATAGAATATTTTCTGAGAATAATAAAAACAACAAAAAAGAGATAAATTTAAATTAATTGTTAATACACTTCTTTATTCTGAAGGTAGGTTGGTATATTGTTTTTAATTAAATCCCAGTGAAAAGATAATTTAACTGTAGTGAATATCTTTGGTATCAGCATTCAAAAAAAGTATTATAAAATGGGGTGGTTAAACTGATTTATTACCTACTTGTGACTCATTAGTCATGCTAAGTGCTAACCACATGTGATTTTTTAATATTTAATGTGTGGCTTATTAAGGAATATAAGCTAAGATTATGTTATATTTAATATAAAACAAACACAAAATTTTCAAATTTATTT
>JAHWXV010104927.1:0-20697 GCA_024586415.1 Phrixothrix hirtus
TATATATATATATATATATATATATATATATATATATATATATATATATATATGTATATGTAATCTTCAAAATCATTAATAGAATTATAAATTTATCAAAATTATAAACACATTAAATTTTAGCATCAGATATTAAGATAATACTGACTAAAATCCACCATATACGTATATACACGCATATATCTTACTTAGTTGTATAAAATGGGAACAAGAAACTTTGCTGTGAATTACATGTATTAGAAGAATTCTAAAACCCTAACTTATGTGGTTATTAACACTACAATTTTAGCGGAAATATAGACTTCAATGAAAAATGTATAAAAGAGGAAATCTTATTCATTTTGCTTTATAGAGCTTCAGCGTTTTTACAGCTGCAGAATATTGGATTCTTATCAGGAATTAAAGTATTTTAATTTCAACTGAAGAAATTCAGGCACCAATTAGTAATAGCCAATTTATATACAACCGAGTAATTGCGATCTTTCCTTTCCAATTTTAAATGCATTATTAGTTCTTAATAATGCCCTGTTGGTATGAAGACCTTTAATTTTACACTTACATTTAGAAATTTTCCGGGATTAAGTAATAACCTAGAGCTTGAGTTAAATTATTCTTCAACACAGTTTCTTAATTAAAGTAGCAGTGAAGTTCTAAAAGAATTGCAAGGCTCCAATTTAAAGCAGATTAAAGGAAATTAATGAAAATTGGAATGTATATTTTTAAAAGTGTTGCTTTAAAAGCTTAATAAATAATTGAAAATGTGAACGAATTGTGAAACGTTTTATATTTTATAAAACGATTCAACGTTAAAAAAGACATATATTTGTATATCACATATATTATTCGTTTTTAAATTAAAAATTTGTTCAGGAAATTTCTTAGCCTTACCTTAAAAGATTGCAACTGTCAATACCAAAATTGAATCTGGGCCGTACTATTGAGGGACTTCTATATTTGGAGATGACCAAAAATTTATACTTTTTATAATTCTGACATATCTAACCTATAAACCAACAAAATAGTTGAAATCATATATCTATGCAGTTACGTCATTGTTGAAAACCGGGGCAACTGATGCGCATTATTTACATTTGAAAACATAATTTTTAACAGCTAACAGTTGTCATTAGCTATTTGTATGAAAAACTATCTAGTTAATATAAAAGTAATTCTATCATTTCAAAACTGATCCTGAAAACAGAAGATTGAATTTGTTTTAATTTATTAGTTTTACTATGAGACCGAAAGCTTTTTACAGGAAGGACCATTTGATTTATGACGCTATAATAAATTTTGAATGTATATTCAACAAAGGTGCAATTACTAGAAGGAAAATTGATTCACCAACAGACAAGAGTGTTACTCAATATGATTTTTAAAATTATAATCAAGTTATGCATTTCTAAAATTAATTAAAATAACGAATTGAAGTAATAACACAGTGTGCTCATTTTATCACTTTTTATCTAGAGAACTCAACATACGTAGCACATGCGCATTTAATGGATTGGATAGATTTTATAAGAAAATTTAGCAACAAAAATTAATCTGAGTGGTATGAACTTCAAGTAGATGAGCATTGGCACATCGTTAACAGGCTAATACTAAATTGTTTGATAATTGTAAGAATGTATTCGCCATACGAGAAAACTAATGTAAATCTTTTACTGAGAGACGAAATTGCGACGCAGCTGCAAGATTATAATATGCTCAATGTTATCCAAATATAAGATATTCGTCACATTGTGAATTTAAAAATTTAGAAAGTAATTTAAGAACTTATAACCAATTTTCTGCTACGATCATTATCTTTATTAAAATTCTAAGTAAGCCTATTCTACCTATGAAAAGCGAAATATGCTGTCTATTTTGATTTTTCTAATTGTAAAAAGGTGAAATGGGCATAGTGTATATCAATCAAAAGGCGCTTTTATTTAATTAATAAGAATTGCATTTGGGTACAATGATTATGTATTTATTCCAGAAAATGTTTGTTTTCCAATAAAACAAAATGATACACTGCGTTTCATTCATTTCACATAAACTGCTAAAGTATTTTCATTAAAATCAAAAATATTACATATTTATTCTATATTAATGGCAAATATTTCAAAACGTTAAATAGTAGGTATATGTATTAATTTTCGTTTTTACCGTCACTAATAGTCTCTAGATTAGAAGAACCAACATGTACACTAAACGAATTTGCATCCCTAACTTCTTGTTTGTATCAAGTACAATTTTTCCAAGTTACTTGATAGCATTGATTTAAAGCTTCCTGCAACATTTCTAAAACTGTTTCATCACTATCGCCTTCTCTATTAAAATATTGTTTTGATTTTGCCCAAATAAATTTAAATCGCATTGGTACGAAGAGAAATCTTAAAACTTCATGATCATGGTCCTGTATAACTTTTGCTTTTTGTTTCTTTGATAGCAATAGTAACTCTGCTGTATGCATTACAATTTCGTGTGTAATTTTTTGCTTTTTAGCGAATGGGGAATATAAGCTTTTCTCAAAGACGAAGTAGATTGTTTTGGCATTACAATGCTATTCTATTTTGTAATTCATTCCTTAATAATTTAACGGTGACGTGTTTTTCTAAAAATATAAAGAATTAGTTCATACAAATTTAATATAAATATCTGAAGAGTTACTTTGCTTGTTCATATCATGCAATGTATTCCTAATTTCAATTCTTGTCCGCTGTCCAGTCTATTTTAGGTTTTATTCGATATTGCTTTCTCCTGGATGAGACAAGATTGGACTGAGAGTATTTCATTTTTTCAAAACTACACTTTTCTTAAAGTGATGCTAAGTACTTCGGCAACTCCCTGAAATAATCGTTTTTAAAAAGAAATACTTAATATGTATCTAAATATTAACTGGCATCATGAATCTCAAAATAATTTACAAGATTTAGCACCATTTGTCGTGCTTGAGATTGGAGTATACAATCTCGTATACTAATGCAATAAATATATTGAAAATTTTATAGGATTCAGTATAATGTAAATGAAGCACATTTAAACTTACTTGAGTTATGAACTGCTGTAACAAATTAACTGTTGTTAATGCCATCAATAATCAATATTATAATTCACATAAACATGCCTAAGAATTAAATAAAATTGTATATAAAATTCTTAGACATCGATAATGTGTTTTAACTAAACATAAATTTAATCTTAATCCATTAGAATAAATTGTAAGATTACTAATCAGCGGCAGCTTTTTTGAAAGCAAAAGATTGACAGGTAATATAAATTTACGTGACCATCGCTGTAGACAGTATAATTTAAAGAAACGGAAAATTTAGCAAACTTTCTGCAGACATGTAAAATAGCAAGTAAGACCCGTAACTCGCAAAAAGACACGTACATCTAAATTTAAGACGGCTTACGTGAGAATCGAGAAATGAGCTTTAGTTCAAAGACATTGGATGAAATTCAAATAACCAACAACCCCATTGGAGAATGAGAATTCCCGAAAGTTATAGTTGTTGATAAAACCTTACTACCTATTGTTATCAATTTATATGCTATTAATATGGCATTTGTAGGGAAAATAGTCATAAGACAGCTAAATGTAAGAGCAAGATTATAAATGAACATAATCTGAAAATTAGTGTTTTCCTCGATTGTCTGATTTTAACGATGAACGTCATCTTCACTCCAGTTATGAGACAGGAAAATCGGTATATTGGTCGTTATATAACTGTTTCCTCAAAATCCAGAGTAATAACGGTTATGAGGCATCTATCCACCTTTAAGGTACAATTTTCAACTAATATTATTTGTTTTCATTCTTAACTTATCGTTATATGGTGTGCGAGAAATTCATCGAATGTTTATAAAAAAAGCAATCATTTAATAAATTTTCATTTTATTAATTTTTTGTTTGCAATTAAAATCAATTAGTTTTGTCTGAATAACAATTTAAAACATATCGATGCATGCGATATAAAGCTGGCCTACGACTGTGTAGTTGTTACCATGTTTGCCTCAGTACCCAAGGGACGCGCGTTCAAATCAGATTGAGGTCGGTAAACTTTCAGTGGAGAAAAAAGTTTAAAAATCATGCCTTCTTCTCAGATACGGAAGTAAAACCGTAGGTCCCGTATCAATGTGATGTTTTGGACGTTAAAAATCCCTACTGGCGGTGGTATTACGCCAGATTCGGCAAAATTCTGGTAGGCATGGCGAAATGACTATATAACAGTTCTAGTCCAAGAGGGCCAAGGAAAATTCCGCATCCCGAACCCTCAGCCACAAAAACAAAAAACAAACAAACAATGCGATACATATCATTCCACATATATTCTCTCCTAGTTAACGTCTTAGGAATTAATTTTTCCGCACTAATAGGTAATTATATATTAATTTAAACAAAGATTATTCTACTCCGTTCTCTTCCATTACCGAAAAATGTACTAATTAACTTGTAATAAGCTATTTAACATAAAAATTGCTTTACACAGACCATAATTTGTTTATATTATAAAAATTTGGAAAGTTGAAGTAATTTATATAGTTTAAAATAATTTTTATGTAAACTTTAATGTTGAAATGCATTAAATACATAATACAAATACCTCTGAATTATTTATAAAGAGTACGAAGGTTCATTATAGGTTTGTTTGTTCTTATACATAGTACAATAAACCACAAAATATTGCATGCCACTTGATTTTCATCAAATCAAAAAATACCTTATATTTGAATGCAGTAACATCGTTGTTATTTACTAAGTTTATGATACATCCATTCGTTGGCGCACTACCTTTGCGACACATCGTTCTTCTGCCACTAATTTCTATTTAATTATGGTTAATTAATTTACTAATATTGGACGAGCGGCGTATTGTGTATTTGCTATAATATAACTTCTGAAATAATGTAGTGTGAATGGTTCAGGAAGTTTACTTGCAATTTCGGTCAATGGGAATGTATTAAATATGAACAAGTTTGAAGGATGCAATATGTTTATTAGTAAATAACAATAAAATCATTTTATAGCAAAATAAAATAGATATTTCGTTAAGTTGCTTCGTTAAATGAAATTTTCAAATAAATAAACAATAACAAACTCATAAAAATATAACTTAATGGGATATTTAATATTCTAATTTTAATTTATCTTAACTAAATTCTCTATTCGTAATTCTTCGGTGATGTAGATATTTCTGTTCTGATTCAAAATACTTTGTTTAACCGCAATTTTAGTAATTATTTTAATGGTTGTGTCGGTCTTACTCAAAGGAATTTTAGATTTAGAATGTATCTTTGCAAAAAGATTTGCAATGTTTGATTAGCGACCCTTTTAATTTAATTAAGTTGCTAGTAATGTATCGTTTTTGAACGAGTTCAATTTTGTACTAGTTACGTATTGCACTTGAACTGCTACGACGATAAAAGACAATTTTTACGGTTGCAACTCCTTTTATAAGTTTCTTTAAATTTTTGTTTATTTTCGATTTTTGTGGCTGCTGTTTGAATTTTAGCCATACACAAGTTTTTCAATTTTATTCGTTAAGGCCGGTTCGCGCGGTTTTTGCTTGCAATGTCTACGTGATGATTTTCATTTCTCGATATATTAATTTTTAATCTCTATCTTGGATTCAAAAATTACGATTAACTTTTAGTGCTTCAGATATCAAAGGATTTGTTGGAATGGCATTTACTGCTATTGTGAACCTTGGTAAAATACTTTTTTGGTGTCCATAATTTGTTTTAACTAAGATTTCATATGTTATTCATTTTTATATGCCATTTCTTAAATCATATCCAGCTACTTTCAAATTAGTTGATTATTTATTTAGTAATTGTAATTTTTAAATTTGGTGAAACCTAATTTAAGAATTATTAACTGTGTCTTAAAAAACTAATATGGCTTTTTTTTCTACATCAGCATACAATTTTTGAGGAACTAACGCATCAAAAGATAGTCATCTTGACGCGTTTAAATTTAAAAGTTGTAATTGTTTCTATACCAGTGAGTTATACTGTTGCATTGGGACAAATTCAATTATTCAAGTAAAATTAGGAAATATCCACAAAACACGTATCTCGCAGAATAGTCAGTAATTCTAAATAGCAAAACTTGTTTACAATCTCCATAATGACATATAATCGACTAAATTAGAAGTTAGTATAATACCTGCAAACATTCACGAAGATAAAAAACTTCTAATAAAGGCACGAATTTTAAAAATTCGTCCACGGGAGAAAAGACATAAAAATGTGTATTCTCTCACACAAAATGACCTATATGTAGTACGTACTCGGTATTATTTGTCAATGCAAAAACTGCCAGAGGATCTGTATACCGAGTTTCACTCTTATTATAAATATTCAGTATAGAAACTTCCGACAGTTCTAAAATCGACAAAGCTATCATATTGCAATCTTGAAGTATAGCATGAATAGCTACAATATATTCATATAGTGACATCTAGTCCACTAAAATTAGAACTTAATATAATATAAACGGCGCGGCGCTCAATCGAATGAAAATATTTTCAAGGTCGTGCACTTCCGGTTATATCCGAAGTTGTGACCAACTTCGTTCTTTTAAATGAAATAGTGGATTATTTATTGCGTATTTGAATTCCGCTAGTTATTTTATTAAGGTTTGCTATACCTAAATTATGCCGTTTTTGAGAAATTTTAATTTTTTTTTGGAAAATGTCGGTTTTATATCACTACATTTGAAACGAATCAGAGCAATTGTTTTAGAAATGGAAAGGATGATGTTGAGGGTGTTGTTAGAAAAGTATTTGAGCTTCGCATTGATACTTTAGTTTTTGCTAAATTATTTACGGGATGCAAAAAATAATATTTTATTTCCCCGTTAATTCGAATCGTCAAAACTGAATTTTTTACAAATAGAATGTGCCATATTTTTATCATTTCTAATAGAAAATTAAATTCTGCATAAAATAATATTAACATTCCCTATACCTATCTTCAACTGTTTTGCCAATATTAAAGGATTTCCCTCAAATTGAAAAAAATTAATTATAAGTTGTGATATTTTTTAACTAGTTATCCATGGAAACAGTTGATATCGTATTATTAAACTATCAAATAGGTACATAGTTATTCACACAGTTTCTAGCAATCATTGTTTGCATTTGCTACAGATCAGTGAAATGGAAAACAATAACGAATATTCCAACATGAATATTTTAAATTAATTTATATCCATGGATAGTGTCGTAGGATTGTTGAAGGAATTTGCCGTTTATTGAATATAAGATATGCTCATCTTTCTCCAATGACCAAGAAGAAGTGTACATGGATAGAATGAAATTTTTGGAGTATGAAAAAGTGAAATCTGCCATAATACGTTCAAAACCTGTTGAAAATGAGGGGGAAACCGAAATTAACGTTTTAGCATATTGTAATGCTACTCCGCACGACCCAATAAGATCAGCTGTAAAAACTATTGGTGTTTCCCATCACAGCGTATAACAGAATTTAAAAAAACAATTCCTTACCTGTTAATCTTATTTACTCCACTTTCAGATTGCCATAGGTGGTATTAGTTATTACCTATTGGTGTCATTTAAGTTCACTTTGTGCTATTTCTGTAAAAGATCAAATTTGTTTTTGAAGATTACTTTTTTAATAGCAACGTTAATAAGATAAAGGATTTGTAGAATTCGTTTTTAAGGAAGATTTCGAGAATTGAATAGAAAATTGTGATTAATACATCTTCTGTTTATTATGGGGAAAGTTTTCTATTTTTTAATAATTCTTGACGTAATTTGGTTTTAAATAAGAACTTCTGGGTAGCCTTATATCGAAGCATACACTTCATATAGTCATCTTGGAGAGGAAATCGCAATTATCAGTCCACCTATTGGAAGTTTTATGCTTGCAGGTAGCTGCGAACATAGCCACCTTTTCTACCGAAGCCTAAGAAGGTTAGTGCTTTTAAATACGTTTGCATGCTTCACGTCGGAACGCCTTATAACTTATTTCTATTGGAAGATTCCCGATTGATGTAAATTCTGCAACAATAACATTTACTTTTAGTTTTCAATTTAATAATTATAGTAGATAATAGTTTTGAATAGCTTTAAACACTTTATCAGTTAATTTTATGCTTAGTAATAGTGCACATGTAGATTAAAAACTAGAATAAATATTTCATGTTTTATCCTATCATACCAATTTATTATACGTTGTGGAATAATAAACATTTATTTTAATTATCACTAGTTGATGTTCTGTTGAGGAATCCTGGAGGTTTCCGCATTCTTCCTTCTCACAGGATTCTTTCCTTATTTGCATGCAATCAAGAATGTGGTAGAACCTACATTAGTTTCTTATATAAATATTATACTATGATGAGCAATGATCAATAAAAAGACAGCTGAGTAAACTCACTTATGCTATTTTATACCCAGGCTTTCGCAGCTTTATTGAGCTCCGACAATTTTGGTACAAGCGCATGTATATACAGTGTACGAAAGTAAAGCTCTTGATTCCTCATACTGTCTATGCTTCTTTAATTATGTTTTAAACTTTCTATTTCGCTTTTGAACGTTATATTTTTATTATTATGTTTCCTTCATAACTAGTTTCAAAGATTGTTTTAATTTCTGAAAAATGTTTGGTACGTATCATTCTGCGAAGCTTAGGGCAGTGTAGTACTATATTAATCACCAATAAGTCTTTGTTAGTACATTTTCATTACTCTTCTAGTTATTTATAATGTTGTACATCAATCAAACGTGGACTTATCGTTACATTGCAATAATGGTATTTTGATAAATCAAATATTTATGAAAACATAGTTTTTCTAATAAATTGGTCAAATTAACAATACAAGTACAATAAAAGTTAGGTGTATAAAAAGGTGATCTCAGGACTGTTTAATATAAAATCTGCATTGCATTTATTGAAAATATTAGTTTCGAAATATACCTTGCAATTTTGAGGTAACCCTCGATTAACACGAGTTTAATCAACGCGATCCCCAAACTAGAGGTAGTAAGTTATCAATTTTATATAATATAAATTGAAATATTGCTTAATGTGTTAGTTAAGTCAATTTAATTAACTTAAAATTTCTAATACTCAAATTTAAGCATAAAGGGTATTTAAAATAGAGAACGGATTTTTAACTTTACGAAACGGATATTCGAAAGAAAGAAAACACTAGACGAAATATTGACGTTATAAGAACTTCAAATATTTCCCACAGCTAAACATATTAAACAACTAATCATGAATACAAAGCCAAATATCGAGTGTAGCATGTAAATATGTTACAGCATTAAATAACAAATTTGTAATGAAATGGATAAAGAAAAGTCTGGGCAAATCAGTCGATTGAAATATTTTTAAACAAATGGTATAATTAATTTCAATAAGCGTTTGATTACTGTGCCGCAATCATTTATAGTTAACATTTATTCTATGACGATTAGAAGGTTTTGAGATGAACTAGGCTATTTTCATTGGCGTTAGCTTCGATTAGCGCGATTCTTTACGTAGAACCAACTAATTCTGCTGATCTAAGGACTTTTATATGGAACTGAAGTTTATTTCTGCAATATAACCTTCAATATATACTAATGGTAGAATATCTAGAGTATGTATAATATTTTATTAAATTTAAAATAACTTATAAATACCAATGATTTCTGTTAAAGCTCTTAGATCTTAAGAGCTACAATTGATTTCAAATTAACAAAAATTTAAATTCTCCAGTGTTTTTATTCTTTAGAGTATTTGGAGAGTTGGTGTCTCAGAAACATTAATTAATATAATTTAATGAAATTAATAATTATGGTTAAGACGTTGGAGTATTAATCCTAACATAGTTTTGAGCTGTACATTTCATAATTTGAACTATACACAACCTCTTCCAATATTAATTGATATGTAAAAATGTGATTAATATACGTGTAGGGTTGTTTATACACATCAAGTAAACATCACAATGTTACTTAAAATAAGATCTTGGTTAATAAAATTTTCGTTGGTATAATTAGTTCTGATTAGTACATCTTGAGGTAAGTAAATTTATTAATACTAAAATTTTTACCTTGGAAATATTTTACAATTAGAAGAAAGTTACTTATACGTACACGTAGCTTTATATAATATAAAAACTTATGATAGACCCACTAATCGTATTGTGTATAAAATAACTTTTGTTATATCTACTACCAAACTTTTATGAATACAATTCCAATAATAAAACTGTAAAATATATAGCATGTTTAAATGAAAGAAAGAATTCTGTTGGTTACCTACACATAGTTTCAATACTAAAGACAATTTGTCATAATCCTTTAACTCTTTTATTATACTGTATTTGTGAGACCAGAAACACAAAACAACAACTTTAGAACATTTGAAAAATATCCATATAGCTTATCTTTAGGATCAGAATTAATTGTTTTGCTACACAGTTTCAAATTTCTTTTGGTTTGTGATTTGTTATTGCTATATCAAGCTTGACAAATTTTAGTCGACACACCCTGAAATCTCATCCTTCAAAGTTCAGTTGTATTATTTTAATTTTGTTATTCAAGCACGGGTTACAACTATATCTAAATAATTTTTTTCAATATTACGTGTTTTAGTATAATTAATTACATCATGTGTAAAAACTGCTTTTTGATTACAGCTATAATTTAAATTAAATAAATATTTATATTAAATATAAATTTTGCCATGGCTGCAATTAGAATTACAATAAAAAGGATATATAAAAAAACCATTCAATGGTTTAATACTTCGTACCTTTTTACTTCCTTCTTTGAAATTTTTATGTTCTTAGGAATGACAAGGATAAAAGTGATATAATAATGTTACGGTATTTGAATACATTATCTGAGTGAGACTGCATTAACCTACTTCCCTTGAATAAAATGCTTTGGAAATTACTAGCAGTTTGTGACGAGTTCAGGTTGAAATTCGTAACTTCGTGGGATATTTTACTTCATGATTTATAATGGATATTTGCTGAATTGAGTGCAATGTGACATAAGTGACTTGCTTTTTAGAAATATTACATTTCTTTTATATTGTTATGTAAATGTATAACATTTGTTTCTCCAGTAGAAAGAACTCTTACGTTTAATTTCCTTTAACATTTTATTTTTATCTATTTTCACATATATTAAATTAAGGTAGCTAGCTTTTTCAGTAATTTATTTGCAAAAATGATTAATGAAGTATCTAAAGTACACAAACATTAATTTAATGAAGTTAAAACCTTTGTTAAGAAAATCCTACAGAATTTCTTATACGAAACACCTGTAACCTGTTCTGTCATAGAAACGGAGTTGCTAATTAATATTTCACACCAAAAAGTTTTTAATTAAACCTTAAATGAGTTTAATCAGCAGCTAAAGTTTTCTGTTTCGAATTAATTACAAAATTTTAGTAGGGATATCAAATCTTCGGACGTTTCTAGCGTTTTATTAGATTATTATTACGATTATAGTGAACTATAAAAGGTGTAGGTTCAACTTATGTATATATGTATATGTATATGAATGTGTATATGTATAATTCTTTCTACTGCCAATATATATATACACTTTCTGAATTCCATATAATTGGTTACGTAAAGGCGTTTTCCTGAAATATTTATAGTTTCAATTACATATAATGGGCACTATATATCTATTCTGTTAAATGAATGCATGGAAGCTCCGACATTCAGTTCCATGTGGTTATCCAAATTTAATGTAATTAAAATTAAATTAAAATCTAAAACTGAAACGAACGTGACTCTAAACGCTTTTAATTAAAAACTATAGCTTGCGAATGCCTACTGATACATTAATTAAATTTACTATTGATATAAAATTTTTAATACTACTTAAATAATTAACAATATTATTTTGCTAATATCTCTTGTTTAATTATAAAGTCTGCAACCAATTTTCACTTCTTCACACTTTCTGATACGTAGATATAAAAAATAAATCAATTATGCCATCATGCTCTCAAGAATATCTACTAATGCAAATTAAGTAAATACATGGAATTTGTCATTTGGTAAATTATTTTTGTACTAAATTGTGCTTTGAAATAAAAATAAAAGCTCGCGCTTTATAAAGACCTTTAAGGAAATAATTAGTTGGTAGCTGAAACTTCCGCCATTTTATCCACAGATTTGTCTTAAACTCCTGGTTAAGTTTCTCAATTTGTGAATGCAGTTTTCGGAGCATTTCCCACTACTTATATTGAAACTTCCTGAAGTTTGCACCACTAACAGGAAATTAAAATAAGATTACAGTGTACACAATCCTACAATGTACTGTTAAAGCTCTGTTTTAATTAACTGATCTACCATTTCACGCTAACACTTTTGTATATCGTTTTTTAACATTTGTTTTAATTCTTTAGATAGTAATTTCATGGTAAATATTGTTTCTGTTTCAGTAATCGTAAACATCAATTCGAAGTATTTAATACATTAGAAACTGCTAATTCTACGATAACAGAGTGTATTTTACGGGTAGTTACACATAACTGTTAGACATGCTTGGCAATGATAACCTATTTATAAAAGTCCCTATAGTTCAAAATGCTTATTTTAGACAGAATAAACCCTCCAAAAAAGGTACTCCTCCTCTAGTACCAAAGTCCAATAATCTATTATTAAATGTCCGCATAAAAATCGAATGGTACAACGAAATTGTAATTGTGTATAGCTAGAAATAGAATATTCCATTTTGAATGATTTCTGACACTCTTAGATGTAATTTTTGGAAACAAATGGTAGGTCGCATGTATAGCAATAACCACATCGGAGATAAAAGTTCCTTACTTTTGAGTTGTCTCGTATAAGTTAAAATCATTTACGTTTGCGATCAAATTCTTTATACACAGGTTAGATGTTTGACATACATGAAGCAGATGTGCACGAAACAATTTGTATAGTATCCCTATTTGTGACTCAATTGGCATTAATAATAAACTGAATTATTAGGATGTAACGTTACACCGTTAAACGATTATTGTAAAAAAAAGTTGAATTGCAATAAAAAAAAACAATGATCGATACCTACTAGAGAACGTAGAACCGAAAAATATTTAAGAACCATTCTTTGCGTAATATATCTTAGTTCAAATAATTTGCATACAATCAAATATATTAGTTAATTAGAAAAATGCATTGTACCAATAACTCCTCCGACGAAGCTCGTAGTGGCGTGCTACTTTTACTAAGTGGACTTAATTATTTTTGTTTATAATTTAATTAACGAACGCTAGCCAATTAGCAGCCTTGAAAAAATACTTTTCCGACGACCACTACGAAAAATCGGTAATTTTGCATAGGTCACTATCATTGAAAGTTATACATTTCGCACAGCAACGAAAATGTAGTGAAATGAATGAAATCCTTGTGAAATAGACATCACGTAATCATGTGAAATATATTTCACACGGTTACATAGTAGGTTGCTATAGTAATGTAGTAAAGTCGGCGATGCTTATTCAAATTTAATTGACATAAGTCCTTAGGTAATTTTAAGAATTGTTAAGTATAGGGGGTGATCGGAAAATTATAGTGTATAACACGTGCTGATTTGGTTATTTCACACTCGTGTGTTAAGCTGCTCGCCTAACGGCTCCTGCCTCAAACACACTATCGTGCGAAATATCCAACTTTCAGCACTTCTTTTATAATATACTATTTCCGACGACCACTACGAAAAATTGATAATTTCGCACAGGTTACTATCATTGAAAGTTATACATTTCGCGCAGGAAGGAAACTGTTGTGAAATGGACTTCACGTGGTCGTGTGAAATATATTTCTCACGGTTACATAGTAGGTTGGTATAATAATATAGTAAAGTCAGCGATGCTTATTCAATTTTAATTGATATAAGTTGTTACGTAATTTTAAAAATTGTCACGTATGGGTGGTTATCGGAAAAGTATAGTGTATAACACGTGCTGAATTGAATACCTTACACTCGTGTGTTAAGCCACTCGCCTAACGGCTCCTGCCTCAAACTCACAATCGTGCGAAATATCCAACTTTCAGTACTTGTTTTACAATATACTGTTTCCGACAACCACTACAAAAAATGGATAATCTCAAACAGGTTACTATCATTCAAAGTTATATATTTCGCACCGTAACGAAACTGTTGTAAAATGGACATCATCTGGTCGTGTGAAATATATTTCACACGGTTGCATAGTAGGTTGCTATAGTAGTATAGTAAAGTCGGCGATGCTTATTCAAATTTAATTGGCATAAGTTGTTAGGTAATTTTAAAAATTGTCAAGTATGGGAGGTCATCGGAAAAGTATAGTGTATAACACGTGTTGAATTGGATATTTCACACTCGTTTGTTTAAGCTACAAGCCGAAGATTCAGGCTACGAAAATATATCAGATGATTGTGACATATCAGATGTAGGCACATCGTTAGCTCAATCTTCCGCGTCTTGTAATAATTTCATGACAGCTCCAAGCGGAAAACAATGGTCAAAGTTTTCGATGAGCCAGCAATCAAAATATTGCCGTCATAACATAGTGCGTTTTATTCATGGAGCAGCGTCAAGAAATTAAGTGTTTATCCCTGTGCAAGCATGGTAAAGGTTTATTACAGATGAAATAATCGACGATATACTCCTGTGCATAAATCGTGAAGCCGTGCAAGTTTGTACTGGAAAATCTAAAAAATGGCAGCCGATTTTAAAAGACGGAATGAATGCACTGTTAGGGCTGTTACTTACGGCAGGAGGAAAAAAAGCTGGGATGTTCCAGTAAGAGAATTATTCCTAGATAAATGGTCTAACCCACTACACAGAGCCTGTATGTCTGTCAACCGATTTCAAGACATAAAGCAATTTTTGAGGTTTGATGACAAAAGAACTCGACCGGAAAGGCAGGATATTGACAAATTGGTTCCAATTACCTATATATGGAGTCTGTTTCTCAAACAGTGCCGGGCGGTGGTAATACCCGATATATATCTACCAGTAGATGAACAGCTATTGGGATTTGGCGGAAGATGTGGCTTTATTCAATATATGCCAACCAAACCTGCCAAGTATGGCATAAAGTTTTTCTGGCTTTGTGAAGCAGACAGCGGGTATGCTATAAATGGTTAGATGTATACTGAATAACAGCCGGCGTTGAACTACAAAAAATCTAGCAATGAATATAGTGTTATCTCTTTCAAAAGCTGTTGAAAAATCCTACAGAAATAATACACTTGATAATTTGTTTACGAGTGTATAACTTTTCGATAAATTTTTATTTTTAGGGCTTACAGCTGCGTGAACAATGAAACAAATAAAAAAATGTCCCTGTAGAAATACAAGTACATAAAGGAAAGGCCGTATATTCATCACGTTTTGGTTTTACTGATAATATGACAATCGTCAGTTATGTTCCGAAAAAAATAAAGCAGTTATCTTACTAAGTACATTACACGTTAGCAACGAAGTCGATAATGATCATCAGAAAAAGAAGTCAGAAATAATAAAGTTTTATAATAAAACTAAAGAAGACGTTGGTATTGTGGATCAGAAAGTAGGAAATTATACTTGCAAAGTCAAACAAAAGGATGGCCTTGCTGTTTGAAGTAACATTACGGACATAGGAGCTTTGAATGCTTTCAGGCTGTTTATATACGAAAACATAGATTATCAAGCAGGTCGAAACTACAAACGGCGTTTGTTTCTGAAAGAATTAGCGACTTCGTTAATTTTACCATATATGATTCAAAGATCTTATAATCTAAATTTTCGCAAATCAATACTGGATGATATTGGAAAATTCATTGTAATAAAAGAAGATGAAGTTATTCCACAAAGAACAGCAGCAAAAACGAAACGATGTTCGATGTGTCCAACAAGAAAGGATAGAAAATATGATCGCATATGCAAATTACGCAAAAAACCAATTTGTAAAGAACGTACACGATATATTTGTAGAGATTTCCATAAAAAGTAAGATTATTGTTATTTTTTTCTTGTATGTTTGTGTAGAATAAATATTAAATTTATTATAGTGCCATTTTACTAACCTTTCTCTTAATCTACCTCACGAGTAGTTTTTACCTAACTTAAGTAATAGTGCCTATGGAAGAGTTTATGCATCCTAGGGTTAATATTATTCATGCAGTAATGTAATGTATATTTAAATTATTAAGCTATGCGTGGATGGTAGATCATGTTTTTGAAGTTTTGCATATTGTTATCCATCCCTAATTGCGCATGTGAATGTGGCGGATAACGGACGTGTTTGTTAGTTGTTCCACAAAGTGTTCTTATTTAAGGAATTTTAAGTGGCCTTTCGTTCAATTATTTGTAAGTGAAACATAATCAACGATGAAAAGGATATCAAAACTAAAAGTAACTGAATTGAAAATGTAGTTAGAAAAAAGGTAGATAGCTCCTGAGGGAACTAAAAATAATTTAATTTATTAGCTAAAGAGTGCACTTAACAGCAGTTACATAGACGAAACGTTAATTAATGTGAATTTTAGTAATGATAACCATCTTAACATTAAAAATCAAGCAAAAGTCAAACGCAATAAATATATAAATTCGTATCAGGCAAAAATTAAGAGCCTTGAATATAACATTCCCATATTGGAAAATAAGATAAAGAATTAACAAAAAATTACCTGAAAATCCATAAAGAATTTACAGTGACACATCAAAATGTTGATATAACTACTTATCTCAAACCCTCGATAACTACTGAAGAACAAATTCAAGAATATCCAAGCGGTGAGATAATTAACAGTAATGAATATGCTCAAATACAACAGTTAATTAAAGAAGACCGATGTAGTTTAATGAAAACGACAAAATCCCAAGTTTTAATTTTAAATGATTCCAACGGCTGTCATTGCGCAGATATATTGCAGTCTTTATTAAGTCCTAAAAACTATCACATGCATTCAGTCTTCAAACCAAATTGTACATTTAATGCAGTAATAGAAGATCTAAAACATTTTATTAAAGAATTTACCAAAATCGATTACAAAATAACCTGCGCTGGGGCAAATGATGCACTACGAGGAGGAAAACTGAAAGATGGCGTGTTTGAGAAGATAAAAGTCGTTATAAAGCAAACTAATATTAATTTATTTTTATTCTTTTTATGAATTAAATCTACAAGTATATAATAACTTGGTTGAACGAAACCTATTTAAAGCCTTATATACATAGATGTAATACTTTTTTTCTTAAAAATCCAGCAAATCGTGGATTACATTTAAACAAAACAAATAAAACGAATTTGTTTAAATATGTTATAAAATACATCAACCCATGAAGTAGGAAAAATCAGCCTTCGAATTCTATAAATCCAAACAATTTGATTAAAATTTTTCTGAGTCAAATAGATAAAAATGTTAAAAGAAATTATGAAAAGGTTACATACAATGTTAATTTAAATAATACAACGCACATTGCAGCCAGGATGGTGCCTTTTACCAATCTTGCATTGATTCAGCAAGTCAGAATAATTTTTTAACAGATCTTCAGTCGAAATCACAAATAACGTAAATAACATTAGAACAGGTGTTGCCAAGAATGTAGGAGAAATCATTCAGTTATATAATTTGCAATCTGTTAACACTATGTTGAATTTTAAAATTGTTACCTTGGATCTCATGTTAACTAATTTAGAATGCATAATTACAAAAGGAGATGTACCATGACTCAAAGTAGACATTGCCTATCATCCTCGTTTCATGTAAGCTTTAATTTAAGTCAAACATTCTATACCGGTGCGAAGAACGTCGTTTAAGCGCTTAAATATAATTTAGAAAAGCAAATATTCTTCGAATGTACAGTATCACTCGTTTAACTAATTGGTCATTTTTACAAAATATAACTGATGTTGACTTGGCTTTAGATAAATTATACGGAGTTATGTATTTCGATATATTAGATGAATGTGACCCAAAGATTAAATATCTGCGATCATGTATTTATCCTCTTTGGTTCGATTTCACAATTAAGAATAAAATCAAAGAAAAATGCAAAACTAGGTGTCTCATAAAACTGAACCCATTAAGTAATAACTTTAAACTTAAATATAAAACACTACGTAAAGACATTAAACAATGAATAGCATTGAAGCGTAATTAATATTTACAGAAAATCCAAATAAAAATAAAAGATAATCTCAAAAAGTTTTGGACTTTTGTTAAAACTAATAATAGAACTAGTTCTAAGTTACAGGAGGTTAAATATAATAATGTGGTATATACAGCGGATGATGTGATAGTCTCTGTTTTTGCAAATTATTTTAAATCTGTCTATGTAAAGGATGTCGGCACCGTTGCTCAAAATGTATGACATTAAAATATAATCTTGATTGTTTAGGTATTAGAGAAATTTCAGAAAATGACGTAGTAGAGGCAATCAAAGAACTTAACCCACGAGCCGTTCCTGGAGAGGACAATATTTCACCTTATATTGTAAAAGGTTTATCGGAGTTCTTGGCTAAACCATTAACTGCAATTTTTAATTTAAGTTTAAAACTAAATACTTTTCGGGAAAACTTAAAAGAGCGTGGATCGCACCTATTTACAAATCTGGCAATATTAGTCTGGTTGAAAATTATCGACCGGTAGCAATTTTAAACGTTTTTAGTAAGATCTTTGAAACAGTGCTATTTTGACATGTTTACAATCTCGTTAAGTCAGCATTAACTAAACATCAACATGAATTTCTACCAAATAAATCTACTGTTACAAATCTGTTAACATTTACGGATCACATTGCAGAAAATATCCACAACAAATTGCAAACTGACGTTATCTATTTAAATGTAGCAAAGGCTTTTAATAAAGTTCCGTTTGCGATATTAAAACAATTATAACATTCAGTTTTATCAAAAATTTATTTAATTAAACTTTTTGGATCCTACCTTTCAAACAGAATAATGCATGTACGTTTCAATAATTTTTCTTCGGAGCCGTTTATGCCCTCTTCTGGGGTCCCTCAAGGATCAATATTAGGACCGTTCCTATTTTTATTATTTATTAGTGATTTGCCATTGTGTATAACCTTTAGCAAAATACTAATTTACGGGGATCACGTTAAATTGTATAAAAAGATCGACAATACCTATGACTGCATTGATCTGCAGAATAATAACCAAATTATCTGAATGGTATAATATAAATTCCATAGAGCTAAATAGTAATAAAAGCAAAGTCATGTCCTTTAGTCACAAAAAATATAAAACTATTCAATTTGACTATAACATAAATAATAAATTTCTAACTAAAGTCAATGAAATTACTGACTTAGGAGTAAACTTTACATCTAGTTTTCAATTCAATCGACATATTGAAAAACTTGCCAAGGAAGCACGACGTTCTATACTTAGAAATAATAACAATTTCTCTGTGGAAGTTACCGAGGTTTTATATAATGCGTATTTGCGATATAAATTAGAATATGGTGCGGTTATATGGAAGCCAAACTCATTTGTAGAAAATGATCGAATAGAAAAAATTTGAAAATGCTTTCTAAGCATTACAAAAGGTTCGGCAATTTTCCAAATTTTGAAATCCATATTTCATATAATGAATTGCTTTATAAATTTCGAGTCGAAAGATTGGATATTAAACGCAAATTAGCATCCATAATAATCGCTAGCAAAATGTTTCACTTGCAAATTGATTGTGAACAGTTGTTGAACAAATGTAATATTGTGGTTCTTACTATGAGGTGCAGAATTAATCATGATCTATTCAAAATTACTACTATTAATACTTGTTCCGCAATTGAAATGATTTTAAATGACAGTGATAGTTTATCTAAATAATACAAATGTGATATTTTTAATGACACACTAAATTTTATTATAATGACTTGCAAATGATACTAATGTAATTATATTGCAACGTTTTATATTTTAAGGTCTTTAATTTATATGCAATTTATTTAGATTTATTTTATAATGTAATCTGATATTTCTGCAAAAGGCCTTTTCTGATGGGTAGTTCAGTAATTGTCTCCTAAAATAATCTACAATGCCATCTCGCTACCATTTTACTTATTACTATCGCATGTTTAAATGCAGTTCATAAATTCACGTTCCATTTTGAATTATGGTCTAAATTGAATTCATAGACACTTAAATCTGCAGTGCTTATTGTTACTAGTTAAAAAATCTAACCAAGTTCACGTTTATGAAAATAACGGTTCACAATAACATAAAAGTTCAGTCATTATAGACCATTAAAATTACTTATCTCATACCAACGGTCACCATTAGTAGCCCTTCTCGTGTATAATCGCGTTTTAATTAAAAAGCACTAGATTCAAATATAAGGAATTAAATCACTAGGGTACATTCATAGCTAATGTATAACAATAAATGGCATGTCAATCAATTTCGATAAGCTACTAAACTTTGCAAACTCAAATTAACTAAATGGTTCGAGAAACCATAATGATATATATATATATATAATTTATTTATAGTTTTACCACAAATTAAAATGTGGAATTTGTTTCTTTAATAAGAACAGGAAAATATTTTGTTATAAATGGGTAACGTTTCGGGGATGGATTGTCCCCTTCATCAGAGCAAAATTGGCGTATATACAAAAATGATTAAACGTCTAGAAATTTTAAAGTTATAAGCTTAAATATTTAAGCTTATAACTTTAAAATTTCTAGACGTTTAAACATTTTTGTATATACGCCAATTTTT
>JAHWXV010104928.1:0-11429 GCA_024586415.1 Phrixothrix hirtus
TAAAATATTGAAGTTGTCAACTAGGTAACCTAAAATTCCCTAGAATCCAAAAAATAACTGATCACGTGGTTTACGGAATTATCTGAAAGCACTGTAGAAAGCAATAGAACTAGGATAATCAACTTGCAACTGTGATTCGTCTTTCTGCTTATGTTTTACTCTTTCAGTAACGGCACTGTGGCAGTTGCTAAGTACAAGTACTTCTTTACTTTCTTGCCATCTTGAAGCAATAGTACCAAGGTTATTAGATATGAATTCATATTTGCCTTTTGTTAGTTTTTTATCAAATTTCGGCATGTTTTTTCGACTTGCAATACAAGTTCCTACCGCTGCAAATTGTATACTATTAATAAGATTGACACTTCTAAAGAAACGGTCAAATGCTAAAGTCACTTCTGTTCCATGAATTGTTTTGGCCAGATTCGCAACAATTTCTTCTCCTAATATTATATTCGTTTGAATTTCATCGGATTTCTTACCAGTATATACATTAAAATCGCATACATATCCAGTTTCCGAATCACACCTTTCCGAAACCCTGATACCACGTTTTATTGGTTTCAATGGTAAATACTGCCTTAGACGACTCGATTGCTCTTTGAACTTGGCCATTCACTCATCTACAATTTCATATGGGCTCCCTTTTCTAGCTTTAGGAAAAGTATATCTTAGACATAAAATTATTTCGTTTTTAAAGTGGTATTGCCCTTATTGGGAAAATTACAATAAAGTTTAGAAACCAGCAATTGACAGCGATTTCTAGAAATAACATTTTTTATTGTGTTGTTTCCTTAAGACACATGGGACCAATAATCCGAAAAGTTTGGAACTCTGTTATAAGTCGTCACGAGCATAGTACCAAGAAGCAACATAATTTCACTAGAATCCGTATTAGGAATATATTTTTGTTTTCATTAAGATTTCTAGTCAAGAGTTAGTATATTGTAAAATAAACATTATAAGACTTTTAGGAAATAGTTGAAGAAATACTTGTAATTCATCTAAGCATATATTTATTTTTATGTTAAGAATTTTGGGAGTCCTTTCTTCAGCAATATCAAATCTTGGACTAAATCCGGACGGTATGCTATGCCATAATACAACATTATCATTATTTTGATTATTTCGGGCACTAATATTCACATTAGTATGTATGTCACTACATCTATTACTTCTAATATTCGCTTTGCAAGTAGTATGTATCTCATTAGTTTGATTATTACCAACATTCTCATTAGCAGATTTAGTTTCCATTTCAGATTTCACTTCTGTTTCTGATTCATTCGATATAATATCTTCCAAAAATTCACTATTGCTAGCTGATGGTTCAAAGGTTTTATCTTGTACTGAATCATCTGATGAAAATATATCTTTTTCGTCACTCCTAAACTCGTTGAGTAAATTCTCCAATTCTTTATTTGCTAATGTTCGCTTCTTACTCATTGTTTTATCTAAAATAATAACCGCAATGAATAAACTTGCCTGATCGAAATAAATAACAAACTATGCAGTTTGTCTATATTGCAATACTAATGGTATACAGATATCCCATTATAAATTACCACTGGGACATATGTATCCCACACAATTAAAATAAATAGATTACAAGTATATGGTAATTAAATATTTATTACAATCAATCTTGTGTCTAGAGATGGTTGTAATACTGAACAGCAAACAACATTTTATTTTTTAAATAAAAATCTATGTGCTATTTAAAGTAACAAAATGTGTACATGCAAAATAAAACACAGGACGAAGCAATGTTATATAAAAAAGTTAAAAAACAGCAAATCTCCAAAAATTATAAACTATGTAAATATTACAACTCTCCCTTATTTCTATCAGAATTTAAAGATTACTACTAAAAAAAGCTCAAATCAAGTATAACGTAGGGTATCATTTCAATAATTTGGAAAACAAAGATGTAAAAAATAGATGCATAAAAATTATAATGGAAGAAGCACAGAAAAATCAGAGTAACTTGACTGATATGGACGTAAAGTGGAATTACTAAAAGATCATTAACGATATCTTGAATACAGTATTGGAAAAAAGTAGTTTGCAGAATAAAAATTAGACCTCAGAAAATACAATTGATATTAAATTAAAGGAAGAATTAATGCAATGAAAGAAGCAACAGGATCAGATAAAATCAACAGAACTAAATGCACAGAAATTACAGCTCAACTATTATATTTCACTAATGAACAGATATGAGGAACTGAAGCATTGCTGGAAGGCTGAATAAATTGCATAATATATAAAGTAGCTAAGACAAGCAATCTTACCAAATACAAAATGGAGTGCACTTAAAATTGTGTAAATTGTCACTCACATCAGTAATGAAGTTGAACCATTATGTAGGAAGGAACGAAATGGGTTCAGGCTTAGTAAATTTTGTATCGATTATATATGTGTTGTAAAAATAACTTTGGAAGAACATGGTTCATTTATTTTGATTTCTTTATTTAATAACAGTTCATATAAAAGTGTATGGACTTTTAAGTCAATGTTTGCTCTAGATAAATTTGGGGCATGAGTTCATAAACAAATAACAATGGTTATTCCAAGTTGAACTTGTTCAAAATTGCCCTCGGATTGAGTTTGCTGTTTTTCTTCCATTATTAATAGTTCAGTGTTTTCCTTCTCTCATAGAACCTGTTCAGTACTAGTTTAATACCATCCAAATAGTTCTATCTAAACTGCAAGTAGTAGTAGTTCGCACATGCGCAATATTGTTATATCATCGTTTTTTGTTTTTCTTCTTTGAACTGTTTTTATACAATTTGTTCAAAACCACTCCAATACTGGTTCAATGTTACAACTAGTTCAAGGATAAATATATTTTGGCCGTGTTTAGAATTGGTTCAAATGAAGAAGAAAAACAAACCTATTTAAAGATAATAAGATTTGGATTTATGCAGACAAGATATACAGCTTGGAAATAAAGAAATTTACAATTTATGGAATAAGAATCTGATTAGCAAATGTATGCTTCACAGTTTTAAAATATTTTGAAAACTTCACGTTTTATAATTACTATTAAGTATTCTGCATTACAACTGGGGGTACGAACCTATTGGTCTGTCATACATGTTGGTCAGATTGCTGTAAAAACGCCGGGCGTTTGTTTAGTTGTTCAGCGGTCAATACTAGATAACTGAATTCACAGCATTTTGCGAGTTCAAGTGACTTGTATATGGCACGGAGGCTTAGTCACTTTATCGTATACCCGCCGATTTAGTGCTACGGTTTTCCCCATTAGGCTTGCCACTTTGGTGTGTAGGTTGTAACGTAACTCCTTTATGAAACGTTAAGTAATTGTAGCTTATAACAAAGGAATGCGAATTACAAATTTTTGTTTATAAATTTTCAATAGAAATGCCAGAAAAAAATTAATGAAAATAAGGTTGAAACATTTTGATAATCGTTGATTCCTACGATAAATATTTAAGGAATTTATGAGGGCAGCCCCGCCCTGAGTGAAAGGAACGGCGTAGATTCACAATTAAATTTTATTTTTCAATATAATCCCTCCTCGTGACATCAATGTGCTTATTAAATCATTTCTGTAGCAATTAAATACCCCTTCAGGCTGTCTTTAAAATGTGCTCGAACTGCAGCCTTCATCTCTTTGTAGTCACTGAAATGGCGTTCGAAGGCCCCTTTTCAAATTTCCAACAGATAATAGTTACTGAGGGCCATATTTGGACTAAACGGAGAGTGATTGATTTGATCAAAGTCGCAGTCACGAATTGCGGCTTGCATAATTCTAGCACTGTGTAAGGCTGCATTGTCGTGGAATAAACACACGACTTTGGTCAGTTTCCCGTCTTTTCTCCTGAATACTGTGTCATAATTTGTGCAGGAGTGCTGCATAATATGCTTAGTTGACTGTGATGACTGTGAGAGTGATTGATTTGATCAAAGTCGCAGTCACGAATTGCGGCTTGCATAATTCTAGCACTGTGTAAGGCTGCATTGTCGTGGAATAAACACGACTTTGGTCAGTTTCCCGTCTTTTATTCTGAATACTGTGTCATAATTTGTGCAGGAGTGCTGCATAATATGCTTAGTTGACTGTGATGACTGCGAGAGTGATTGATTTGATCAAAGTCGCAGTCACGAATTGCGGCTTGCATAATTCTAGCTCTGTGTAAGGCTGCATTGTCTTGGAATAAACACACGACTTTGGTCAGTTTCCCCTCTTTTCTCCTGAATACTGTGTCATAATTTGTGCAGGAGTGCTGCATAATATGCTTAGTTGACTGTGATGTTGCGTTTTTTAAAGTCTATAACAAGAATTCTTTTACAATCCCAAAATATCGTAGCCTTCACTGTGTTTGTTGATTGATAGACCCTGAACTTTCTTGACGGTGCTTTTTCTTTTCGCCTCCATTCGATCGACTACATTTTGGACATATGATCATAATAGAAAACCTTGATTTAATTTCTTGTGAGAATTGTCTTGAACACGTTCACAGGGTTTTTCCGCAGTGCGCTAGAAAGGGTCAAACACATTCAACACGACCCTGACGTTAAAGTGTTGAGAGACATTTGGGGACCCACATCGCACTAATCTTATTCATGCCTAAATGATTGTGGCGGATTCGGCGAACAGTTGCATCGATCGTCTAATACGAGATTTTCAACAAGGGTAATGCTGTCGACCGTCACACTTCCACCGTTCTGGCGTTATCTTCCAAGGATCCCTGTTCCATTCGAAACCGTTTTAATTAACCTTTTACCACAGAATAAGACGAATAATTTTCTTCGTACAGGGCATTTAGCGATCTTTAATATTTTGAGGAGAAATACCTTCTCAAGTAATGAATTTGATAACAGCTTGATATTTTATTTTCGCTACTTCAAACATCGTGATAAACGACTGGCAGTTGTAAGAAAACTAGTGGCGTAAAATTCATTTTAATTTCTTCCAACGCAAATAAGACTTGAACTGGCGTGTTATCAACATTTTGACCAGCTGCGATACCTTGATCTATGTCAGGCCGAGAAATTTTGGCGCTGCTGTCGTACGTATGCATAATATAAGTTAATAGACGACCATGTTATATTTCGAAGTTTTGGCTTAGGTCGCCTTTCGGCCTCACACTTTTTGCCGCTTCACGACATGGAGTCTTTTGTTTTTTTGTTGATTACCGCGGTTCTTATGACTTTCGCAATAATTTTCGTTTTACGTTTTGTTTTTTGAGCTCTTTCTTGATCGATTTTCTACGAAAATCTCTCCCCCGATGGATGTTGTAAGCGCGTCTGAAAGTTCTACAACTTGGTCCGCTTATTTATAAACATCTGGTATATAGTATCGCGCTATAATAATCAAATCCAATTTGTAAAGTACCAATATTATTTGTACGTCATAATTTTCTTTATAAAATTATAAATAATATACTCCTATTTAACAAAATATTAGAAAAAGCTTAATATCCTAAGTTATATATTATGAAAATTAGAAACATTTCGTTAAATAAAGAGAGATTCAGCAATCCCCGTATGAAGGCCAGTTTAAAAATAGACATGGACCACTCTCGCTCTCCCCTTACATTTTCAATAAGAACAACTTCACTTCTCGAGTACCGTTTAAAAGCACAACAAGCATAATTTGCGTGTGTTAATGCGTGTCGGTAAGATAATTAATAATTAGTAGAAGAGTACCCGAATGTCGATTTAAAAAGGATTAAGTAGTGTCCACTTCATCTGTCCACACCTAGGGCGAATTTAAAAGGGATCAATTCCCACTGACTATCAATTAAGATCAACAGGGTTAATTTTGTATGGGTTGTATCAGCGATACGATAAAACAATTATCTGAGACCGCCAGTTGCACTCGATACAGTTACTGAGGAAATTGTAGGTTTCCGACCTTCAAGTAAGTGATAAAACTTTTTCGTTAATTACCATTTTATCAATGTCCATCTCAACCTAAATCGTTACGGAGGGAACGGAGCCAGAGAATCACGTAGAACTAACGAACGAATACCTCAATTTGCACTTTAAAAGATTATTGTTGTAAACGCTTCATATTTGTATCATACTTAAGGTCTTTATGACCAATTGTTTATTTGTGTGATTAGCGTAACTTAATTTTAGAAATACAAGGGCTGCTTGAGTTAGCTATAGTAATTAGAAAATCCCATAATTAGTTGTGGGAGAATCTGTATATTTTCACTGTATAACCTATATTTATGTTCATTATAATCCATTTCGATATGCAAATCTTATTTTATTGTACGTAGCCACATAGTGATAATTTATACTTTCTTACAGGAATTAGTTGTTATTTATCTAGCTTTCCATATATTAGGTACCCGTGGTAAGTCTACTTGAACCAACGTGCAATCCAGCGGCGGGCATCATAAAGGTAACTTCCATGTAAGTTAATAAAGGGTCATATTAAATAAAAGCTTGGAGATCGTCCTCTTTATCTTTCCGATTACCATTTCTCTGTTAAATAAAGATCAAAGATAAAGTGGCGCATTTATACGAGACCTAACCATTGTTCGTGACGAATATATCGAATGCTACCACCCTACACAAAATCCCTGAATTCTAAGTGTACGCCTTTACAGCAATCGTAAGACCTGCTCCCCTTTTGCACTGTAGCCGGTCGAGGAAAACCAATTATTCAGGGGATCTTCCCTCTTAACATCTTCAAGGGCGTAGAACCTGATGATTCCGTTATAAACTGTCTTATAACATATGGTAGATTTGATAAATGACACGCATGGGTAGATTATGGGCGCCATTTCTATGTTAATTAGTTCACTATTCAGACCGCCCTGGTATATACATTATATTTATCTTATTATTATCAATATTACCAAGCTAAGTTCAACGAATTGTTTTTAAATAGCCGATAGGGTAATCTAATAGAAACATTAGTTTTTAAAGTTCAAGTTTTTAAAGCATTTATGTCTGTTTTTATTAAATTAAGATACAACACACGTAACTTGGGAAATTTTTTTATCGGAAAATATTTAAAACATTTTTGTTTTTTAATATCAACAATACCTTAGGAATTTCTTTATCAAATCTACTGTTATTTACTACGTCACATAAGCATCAAAGAGTAAATTTCAATTAAGTATGTTGATATAACCGGCGAACTCTATAGGGTGGTACGTTGTAATTAACAAATGTTGAATTTTTTATTATTTTCGTCAAAATTGGATTCCTCTAATTCATTTGTAGATGTTTTAAAAATTTCATGAAGGAGTTATGATACATTGTGTATACTACAGCTGAAAATTTAATAAAATGCACTGCAATCTAAATTTTGAAATAAAAGGTTGAAAAGCGATTAATTTAGAGAACCGAATTTTATTTAAATATTGGAGGTAACTTCGTTCGTGATGACTATATAAGTTATACTTTTGATTACATCCCTTAGATTTGGATGGCTCCGATGATCGTCATTGCAGAACGATCGGACGTGAAGCATATCTCGTATTATGACTACATCACCAGGAAAGTTATAACTGGAACATTAAAAAACACTATAATTTTGAAATTTCACCAACGGAATACATCTTGTTCAAATATAAAATATGGACTGTTATAAGGAAAAATTAAATTGCATTATGTTTATCACTGTTTAGCACATTGAATATGACAGATTGAGAATACATTAAATGATAAAGGAAGCGTGGATATGTCATAAATTTAGTTATAATAAAATTATGAGATATTAAATATCTTTTTACTTTGATTTCAGCTATTAAAAATCATGATCAAAATTTTAAACAGTTTCTATTATATAGTATTTTATGGTAAATTGTATCAATTAATTCAAATAACAATTTCGTATTAGAACTAAATAAGTTTTAGAATTATAAGACTTTCAAAATCCTAAATTCAAATTCAAAATGCACGAATTATTGTATTTTATTACAACTGTATTTCTTGGCATAATTAAATCAATATAAATAAGATTATACAGGTGAAACTGACAGTTTGCACATAAATATACCTGCAAAGAACAGTTATAACTATTTATACTACTATCTAGTTCACATTTGTATCGAAATGAAGCAATCGCAGACTAGGGAACTTAATAAGACTGTTCACTCCTGGCAAGGGACGTTAATCGTGATCGGTACTGGGGGATTTAGTTCTACCCATCACCACAAAAAGCACTGCTATTATTAATTTATGGTAGATTTCTATGATATTTAGCCGTTTTCTATAAAAATACTTGATAATATGGATTTATTCTATTTTTTATGTTGACTCCACGTTAATTAATTTTTTTAATAACAACCTTGATTACAGATATTCTATTGTGGTACTGTGATGTAGTGTTAGTGGATGAAATAAAACATCATCTGCAGTAAAATTGCACTTGTATCCCAAGGACGTCCAGGTATTGTAATTTTACCTTTGAAACTGTACTATCCACATTATATAATAAAATGTTTTAGATATGTCATTTTTTTAAAGCAATAGCATTGAAGCATAAAGTAATTTCTAAATTACTTGTTTTGATTTTCAACTCTGGTATAAATAAACCAGTAAATGCACATATTTTGTCAATTTTTAAGCAAAGTGCCTATTTAAAATATTGGTATTAAAATTGAGCTGAACATTTGAATAAAATCTTACACTATTAAACAAATACTGGTTGTTTATTACAGGACATTGATTTTATTTCATTTAAACATGTAATATAAAAATTATTAGGTTATCTAATTTGAAGACACATTTAAATTGCCGCCCATTGTACATTAGCGCCATAGCGTCAGTGGTAATGGGAAGAACTAAAGCTTGGTCATAAGTTTTGGGCGGAAGCGAACAATCTATTGAAGCATTACTTATCTGTGGAAGCAATAGAGAAGTATAAGTAATGTCGTTTAAGACTGCAGAGCCGTCGTGATAAATTTCGTAAACTACAAGATAGAGATGTTCTACATTGTAGCAGTAGTTATATGCGTATTCTTGTGTTTATTCTTATTAGTACGTTTGAAAATTCTGAAAGTTAGAAAAATAATTTATTAATCCAAACTTTTCGTTTATTTACAAATCTACCATTAAATATCACGACGTAGTTTCTAATTTTTGAAGGAAATGAATAAAACGATAAGTTGGTACTGCGTCGTATCCATGAATTACATTTACGCAGCAATAACAGCTTTATTTAGACATTTTGTAAATATATTAATTTAAAACTATACGTAGTTATGGAATAATAAACAAGGTTATCCGTATTACTATGTCTATCTCGCAAGTTGCGACATTTATGGATAGGTGGCGCATATCTTAGAAAGGATTGCCTATGTAATTTAACAATGGTTTTGTTTTGCAGATATACTCGGTGATGTTGGTAACCTTAATTACAGTGAAAATCGCTAAAAAGAAATTGGAACCAATAATTCTATTGTAATTACACTTACAAATTATATACAAATATTTTTAAACATTTCAAAATTCAGTCACTTAATTACTCGTATGAACAAAGTTAAAGAATATATTAAAGTAAAATTTAATCTGGATTTCAATTCCACATTGTGTCACGTGCACTTCACAATACTGCTCCCTGCACTTTTTATATTTGACAAGATTCACATTAATTTTTTTCAAAAATGTTTTACTTTATTTGAAATGGGGGCTTGTCGTTTTTAAATTGTGTATCTTTCTGAATAGCCGTTGTAATTGAAATTTTACGAGTACCACAGAATTGTGAGTCGAAGGGCTTGATTTATAACAAATAAATATTCGCAAAAGCATTTTTTAAATTTGTGATGTATGTGATTTGCTAAATAAATGTTACTTATTTCCAAACTACTTTACTTTTAAAAATTAATAACCACTGTCTCATTTCTATACCTAACTGTTGTAAAACGCCTTTTATTTTTAGAGATTATCCCATATATTGATGCAAACAAAATGATTATCTTGTAAAGATACTTAATATTTTTAAGCATTCTGTATAAATAATTTTTTGAGCTCACCCTATAGATCGGATGTATCGACTTTAGTAATTTTAAGTGGACACATTAAGCAAATTTTTAATTAGTGTTACGATTTTATTTTAAGTTAGATAATACCCATACATATAAATTTAATTAAATCCAAATTTAGATAAATTATTAGTTATTCACATTAGATTCTTTTAAACAATTTTTTATTAACTAGATTATGAATTCATGGAATTCAATTACAAATCTATTCAATGTTATTGAAATCTTATCTATACACCCCTCATTTCGTAGTCGAATAATTTCTTAGAAAAATGCAAACATTACATTCCTTGGTAATGTGTGCAACACATTATTATTCTAGAATTCTTTGCTATATTTTTAGATTTTAAAAGTTAGTGGTTTAAAAGTTTGTAGTTACCAACAGGAGATTGGTGAATTTAAATTAAATAGAATTTCCGTTGAACAGTTTTGGGGAACGTGAAAAACCAACGCTACCTATATTATTTCTTGTTAGGTTTCGGTTGGAAACAAAACTTTGCCTGAGCGTTTGTTTCTTGTGAACATTTCTTTTGAAAATTAGACAGCAATGATGCTTTAGATTCAAAACGAAGTCATTTTTAAGTACAAAGAAATAACGCATCTCAAATTATATGCATGTATGTTCTTTAATTCAAGTTCAATATTCTGAAGAATAGAAGTTTCGAAATTCCATACAATGGGATAAGTTCCATGGACAGTTTAGCGCATCTTTGTACTTTGTATTAAGTAGAATTCCTGCTGGAATCAATATGGTTACCTTATATGGCATTGGACCGCTTTTTTTGAACGAAGCTTATATAATCAATGCTGTAAACTCAAAGTGATTTTTATATTTTGAAATCTCAAGTCGGGTTATCGGAAACATTAATATACAAAATAAAATTTAATGAATAAGGTATTGATCAAAACTTTCGCTTGTTAATTGTTTGCATATACATTTATTGAATTTTCTATTGTGTTCTAAAACTGTTGCATCAGTTAGACTAGCAATTTTTTAATGTCTTACTACCATTATGTTTTTATTATGATATGATTGTATTTTGATTTATTTAATTGTATATTCATTTATTGCATATGCTTCTCTTATATCCGCACTTATTTTACTAATTTAGGTAATATATCAGGTAAGATTAATTTTGTAATTTTTTTGTTGCGATACGCATTTGAGTTTATTATATACACTTGATTTTATTATTTTTCGGTCGAATTTCAAGTAAACTCCTAAACATTCAGTAAAATTGAGTGAATAGCTATTTCAGGGCAAATAGGTATAAAACTTCGCCAGAACTAAAACCGCCATCTAGAAGTATATGGATGCAATCAAAATTTCTCGAAAGTGTTTGTTTTCATCAATATGTATATACTGTGCCTTCATTTAATCCCGAACCCCACGTGACCAGTAACAAATTCAAATGTAGGAACTTCAGTTATTTAAAGTTGAATTTAAACGAA
>JAHWXV010104944.1:0-11029 GCA_024586415.1 Phrixothrix hirtus
GTATGAATTTAATGGAAGCAAGGGAAGTGTGTAAGGACAGAAAGGAATGGAGAAAAATAGTGAATGGGTGATAGTAGGATTGGTAGGTAATAGTGGGCTGTAGAGTGCTGGAAGTTTAGGTAAAGGGCGGTGGTAGTGGGAGGGGTTAGTGTATGTGTGCATGCAGTGGTTTTGAAGGTGGAGGTTTGTTAGTGGTTTTGCCTACCTCGGTAAGGGAATGGCGTGATGGGTAGTAGTAGTAGTAGTAGTAGTAGTAGTAGTAGTCTTGTATTTCTTAAGCATTTAGGACCCTTTTATATAATCTAGGCGGTTACTCAGAGAATTTTCTGTAAATGGAGTAACCGGAAGTACCTTCACTATTAACTTTGAATACGATAACTATGAAATTAAAAGCCCTATTTAAACGAAAATCTATATTTGGGGTTACAAACGCATTTTCCTGCAAAATCAAAAATTTGGCTAAAATTGAATAACCGGAAGTACCACTTTATTTCTGTCATTTTTAGATAATTTCCGAATTCTTCATTTTCAAGGTTTTCTTGAAATCATCTAACGATTTTTTTTAAACTTAGTATATTTTTGAGCTACTTAATTTAGTTTTATATTAAGCAAGGAGTTTCTCTAATACATTTTTTAAATCGAGTAACCGGCAGTACTTGGAGTATTAGTTGTGAACAACGTTTCTCAGAAAGTAATCATTATATGAAAATGAAAAACTATATTTATGTTTTATATCTTCTGTACATCAAACAGCAAGAATTTAGTAAAAATCGAATGACCGGAAGTGCCACTTTATTCTTGCGATTTTTAAGTTTTTTGCGATTTTCTCGAAAATGTTTTCAACAATTTGTTTGAAATTTGCTACGGTTCTTGTGTCCTTCATATCCTTTTACGCAAACTTAGATGTTTTCCTAAAAAATACGTTGAAGCGAGTTATTAGAGAAAATCTCCGTAGTTAGGCAGGGTTGTACATGCCCAGTAACTTGGATGGGTGACTGTTACAATTATCATTCCCAAAATAAACGTAAATAATATTTTAATTATTTGTGAACATCTGCATATTTGTATACATATGTACGTAAGATAAAGTCGTGCGAATAGATTTGTCGAAAAAGGTTTTCCATTTTTTATGTGATATAATTTTGTCATAAACATTGATTATACTTTGATGACACTTGTGCTGAATTTTCAAAATTCGCGCCTTTTATAGGAGTAAACTTCAACTGTTCATATTTCAAACAAGATGGAGTTTTGAATTTTTGTATGGACTCTAGTTCAGGGCATGGTCCCAGAACATACTATACCAATTACCAATAACTTAATAGTGATTTGGCTCGATGGTAATTAAGTTCGTTAAAAGAGCGACTCCATTGAGAAACCAGTGTCTACTCTGTCAACTCGCCATAACCAGTAACAATTCTGGGAAGAAATTAACATTCCGATTATATTCCGTAGAAAGAAGTTATGCTTCATTTCTATATCTTACAATAAATTTCTTGCTCACATATCTATAGTGTCTACTATCTGCTTACTTATATTTATATTCAGTTATAGATGACTGAGCGAGTGATTAAAAATCATAAATCATACAATATTTTCAAAGGTGATGCTGTTGATACAAAATGTTCTTACACCGCGTGACATATAAATTGCACCACCTAGATTGTGCTAAAATTTTTTGACCTGGACAAAACCTTTAACTATTGAAAAGTATTAAATTTGGAGAGCTCTGATCAAGCAGCCGTAATCTAGATGAGGTTTCTTTTATTACTTATCTTAATAACTTTTAAATGACATTAAACCGATCGTCGTGTATTCTATGCCTAGAGTAAGACGGGCAAATTATAGCCAAGTGAACGATTTCATAAGAGGTCCAATTATTGGTTTGCACGAAGGCGATCACTCATTCAGAAATCTTGTTACAATAGTGAAAGTTTGTTGAGGGTGGTTTGAAGAAGGAAAATAACGTTGCCAAAGGTGTCCTAGAGCGCAAAGAAGGACAACCGAACATCATGCTGTTAAAAACAATTTATCAACAACCAGGTCTATTGCTGATGGATGATTTCAAGGTGAAGGTCGTCTAGAATTCGATATTTTGGTTTGCGCTCTTACCAACCATATGCTTTACCTTACGACTTTATACCGGTAACGACGTTTAGTTTGGCGCAGATAGAGAATTCAGTGGAATATGGAGTGGCACCAAGTCATATGTAGTAATGAATCACGATTCTGTTTTGGAATGCATGACGGCCACATAAACGTTAGACAGAGACGTGAAGCAAGATATAACAATCGATTTTTAGTCGAAAGACACGTGCACCGCACTGTGGGGGTTATGATGCGGGGAGCTATTACCTAGGGCAGTAGATTTCCTTTGGTTTTCATTCGGTATAATATGATTACCCAGTACTGTCCGCTTCGTTTGGCAGTTATAAACAATTATAATAAACTGCTTGATTACGTACTTTAGTTACGTACTCTTTGGTTTTAGATTGAAGTAGACAAATTGATTCGAAGTTGCATTGATTTTTATCAACCACTTCAGGATTAAAACCCTTCCGTATAACGGATCTTAGTATTTACAATCCGTACTGTTACCTGGTAAGAACCTTTGCATAATCGGTCTAGACAAATATTTACGTTAGTCACCCTAGCGATCTCATCAAATAAATTTAATTAACGACTTATTTAGTTTTCAGCAAGTAAGAACAGAGATTTAAGATCTACACATTTATGGAAAATTTAAATTTAAATAAAATAAAATAATAAATCAACAATAATCACATTTAAATTATTAAATACACAAATTCTAAAGAAACATGTAATGTTTACACACCCTTCGGTCGTTTCCCTTTGCAAACTACTGACAGGCAGTAAGAAAGACTTTGTGGTATTTATTTATATGCTTTAGGGGACGAACTTCTGGTTTGTTCTTTAATGACCTATTACCTCATTTAATACTTTTAAACCATAATTTAAATTGATTTATTCAAATTAAAACAGATTTTTTTTAAATTAATTAACTAACATGAAGCACTTTGCTTCAATGTATGTTTTTAAAAGAGTCGATTAAAACACTTACGGTTAATTTTAATTTGTATTTTGTCGATGTTAAAATACTAAACTTCCATCTGGCTATTCAAATTCCAGGTTAGCTGTCTTTAAAAGGATTTACATCTCTTTTAAATAATCCAATTCAAACTTGCGGCCTTCTCTTTAAGATTTGCGCCTATGAACATTGGATGTTATTTCCCTGTTACCTTAGGAAAACTTAATTTACGTTGATATGTAAAATTCGGAAACTTTAATGAT
Organism: Phrixothrix hirtus; assembly: GCA_024586415.1. Classification (NCBI taxonomy): domain Eukaryota; kingdom Metazoa; phylum Arthropoda; class Insecta; order Coleoptera; family Phengodidae; genus Phrixothrix; species Phrixothrix hirtus. The sequence continues at coordinate 3,313 of JAHWXV010104944.1, forward strand.
GCCACGACTCACTCATGCATGACACAAATTAAATCATTTATATCTTTTATTTTGAACGGACCTTACAACTTGGCTTCCCTTGATTTATTCACCAGTGATAGTCACGCACAAGAAAAAAGATAAGATGAAATTACATCCTCAGAGCTTATATTAATATTCGGAGATTCGACTACTGTATTTTCTAACCAATAGCTGATTCCAGATTTCAAAAATGTTGGTTTTATGTTTGAAATAACGAACGTTGCATTTCTGTTCACATCGAGGTTTTTTCCTTTGCATTTTACAGCTTAGGTCCCGATTTCTTTTTATGGTCGGCAAAAGGTACTTACCTTTTGGCGGTATCTTTACTCTAAGAATTTTGTGTAAAACGTTTCATTGCATAAGTCCGTTTTACTTCCCGATGCTTTGAAGTTTTCTCTTTTACACAAGTTTTATAATCTGTGAAATGTAGTTTAAACTTAATATTCTAGTTACTTTATATTACAGCAAACTTGTTTTAGAAATTTAAACTAAATGATAGTTTATTTCAGTTTTTAATGTTAGAACACGTAATTATTTACTTATTAATTATGGTGTCTAACACCAGCGATACGTTCAGGAGGTAATGCAGTCCCCTCCGTGTCATTCCATTTTTTCAAACGCTGCAGAATCTTCTATTTCAATAAGACAATCTGGTTCTCACACTGCCACGACTTCATTGAACTATTTTGAAAAGAACAACGGCAATCTTTTGTTTTGGCCATCAAGATCTACATTGAATGTATGTGACACATTATGGGTCGTAGGCTAAGCAATTTGTCTAACCCATCGCTGACTTTGGAAGCGTTGCGACATGAAATACAAATTTCTTGGATATGCAGTAGATCAATCTGAATGCGTAAATAACCAACGCGGTTCAACACATTATTAATGAAAAATAAAAAACTAGTGCATATTATTTTTTAAATTTTAGTTATTTAATAATTTGTAATGGTTAAAGGTTTATGTCAAATTTGGTCAAAAAATTCCATCACGTTCTAGGTGGTGCAATTTCTCTGTCACATAGTATATATTGCAACTCAAAAACAGTTTTTGTCTTCGTTAGAACTAAGGGTATATCGCTAACATTGGTAGAGATGGATATGGGGGAAGGTTGCATAATCGCGGACAAATGAATGTTCTAAAGAAATTACAAATATTTCTAGGACTTTAGATAATCGAAATAAATTAGAATTGGCGATTTTGGTTCCTTTACTTTAACTTTGGAAAGGAACTTTTTTTGTAATTCACATGAAATAAAAATTTGTATTATTATATCTTTGCAGAGTTATTATTCAAAAACAGATTTGAATTTTAGAATTTGTTTTTTAAAAGGGTGTTTTTCTAAATAGAGTCCTGCAGTAGAGATCTCTAATTCACGATATATCGTTATTAACAATTAATAATTTTCTGAATCTGAATCGACGAGTTGAAATGTAGAATACGCCAAAAAAAAAAGATCGCTAGATCGCCAAACACGAGTGACGGGTCAAAATGAACTTAAGTCATTATCAATATATAAGAGAAATGAACGCCAACTAACCTAGTCACTGAGGTTAGGCAGGGAAAATAGCCATAAGGACAAATACCTGGTATATAAATCAGAATTACCTACTAATTGGGCGCCGTCTATTCCCAGATTAGTATCTGGTATAATTCAGAGCTGTCGTGAAGTTAAAACACCTTATATGTAAAGTTCTTAGGTAGTTGAAACAGATGGAAACGACAGATTACAATTACTTATAAAACTTACAAAAGTAACTGACATAAGTCAGTAATTCAGATTGTAGGGAAAACTTCTGCGACACCCCCTGTATCTTATGTACTATAATAATAAATATATTTTGAACTGCCAAAGGTATAAACTTAATAAATTTATACAAAATAACCATGCATCAATAAGGATGCTAATTAACTAATTAGGCAAAATCAAGGTACACATATTTTTGGGATCACTCAGCTTAGTCGTCCATCTTTATTCTTCCATTTCAACAGCAACTTCAGATCTGTGTCACTTTTTTGGTCTTCCTTGACATTATCCGGTTTTCAGTCATCGTTGATTACAATGCTATGGTTGACAAGAGCCTTTTCAACTTTTGACTCCAACCGACAGCAGTGCTTTGAATCTTCTAAGTAAGGCCGTGTTGACAAAGCGTCAGTATGTCGACGGTTTGTGTTATTGGCGGGACTGATTCTTGATTCCGTGCAATTTCCCTGCACTTGTCCTCATTTTTCACATTTCTAGCATCGTAGATTTTGTCAAATTAGCTTTTGTGTCTTAACACTGTCTATTATAAACACACAGCGCTAGATTTGTCGTTCTCCTTCGCATGTACGCTAACGTGCGTATTTGGCTGCCTCAAATTCCACCGCAAGAGTCAATGCATCAACGAAGTCACGCAAACGTGCCAAGCTAAGTACTTGTTGTGTTTCAGAACTACGAAAACAGTCCACAAATGTTTGCACCTCAATTTTTTCAATAAAGCTTTCTGGAGCAGTTGGGTACGTTAATCTCACTAGCCTCACTAGACAGTTGCCTCTTCTTCAATGGCCACTCCATTTGATGTTGCAGCTGCTTCAAACTGTTTACGGTAATTGGCCTAAGATGTTTTCTCGTCATACGTGGATGCTGTCATAAGTCTTCTAGTGTTTGACGTGGCATTTTCAACAACAGAGAAGTGATCAACTTGGTGTATATTCACTTTTACTGAATGTTCATGAGGGTTAGAAGGCGCTTCCTTCTTAGGTTGAGGAGAATAAACTTTTCATATAGTTCATCACACTTCTTGGTTACCTCCTCATACTTTGTTGACAGTTCATGTATAACATCAATTTCTTTTGTTAATTTATTCGTCAGGTCTTCTTGCAATTTTATTTAACTTAATTTAAAGTCTTCTGTTAATGCATTTTGACTTGATTAAATTTCAGCTTGCAATTTGTTTTGATTGGAATCCATTTTCTCTTGTAATTTGTTAGTAATAAATATCTTCTTGCAGTTTAATTTAATCGGATTCGATTTTTTCTTGATTGGAATCAATTTTGTTCTGTATCCATTGCAACGTATTTTTTTCGGCGCTTATTGTTATTGGCATATAGAAAACACTGGCGTTTAGTTATTAATAATCCCTGAATTCACTTTTAATAACAAACCCAGCACCTGATACTAATGTAACGAAACTAGTTAATTGTTTAAAAGTCTTTACTTATATTCATTATATTACAAATATTTATTTACATGTATTTGTTTAAGTATTTATTTTACAGTATACTAACAATAAACGTTTATATTTTAATTTATATAAAATAGCTACTTAACAGTACAAGATTCTAAGCTAAACAAAACTAATGGATATTAAGTGCATTTATATGGAAAGGAAATATTCTAGAAACATCTACAATTGTCTACGATTTTAAAGAATAAAACTAGCCATAACGCTGATGTAGTAAATTCCAATGCCACGACTCATTGCTTGTCACAGGCTAAACTGGAAATAACGCATGCGGCAAGTAAAGTCGCGAGTATTCAACCACGGCCGGCAAAGCTACAATAGAGCGAGACGGGGTTTCTCGGTAATTTCGTTAGTTGAATACTGTAAAGTAAGGTGAACATCGGGAAAAATGGGCGCCACTGTTCTCGAGTCAATTACTGCTATACAGGGATTACTTTTGCGAGCACCCTGTATGTCGAGATGTTAAGACCTACGTGTAGAGTGGAGACATGAATCATTTAAAGACGGAAGCTAAAGGCGGCTGCCCTGGCAAAAAATTATATTGTTATGAAGTTTGAAAATTTGACTTGAAACAAATGACAACTTTCTTTTCATTCGCAATCTACAGGATCAGATTTAACTTACTGAACGCACACTGTATAATTCTAATTGTTGAAATAAGAACGCCGATTGAGCACATCAATGCAACAAGTCTGTTAATAATCATTAATGGTTACGGTATGCCTTAAATTCTATAAACAATATAAACATAGGTTAACGTAACCGAGGTTCGCATTTATTACTTAGGAAAAATCGAGAAACCCCAACAGGCCAGACGGAAGCGTTTAGAACTATTTTGAAAAACGAACCTTACTTACGTTAACGATATTAAAGGTGCACAAGTATTTTATATACAAACGAAAACATACGTTTAGTGAGTATCCTCTATGTGATTATTTTGTTAAATAAATTAAATTAATATAGCACAATAGGTTGGTCGATTAATAATGAATGTTAACAAAGTAAAATTGATAGTTTAAATTTCTAATAAATAAGACTGTCTGTTGATGGTAAAAGTCCGTAATTCATTTGTTTCATATTACTACGTAACGTTAATCAAAAACTAAATTTTGGTAACAAATTATTTGCACACACGGAAAGATCGCATAACACCCTTGTTTTAGATGGGAAATAATTTAGATGTCGCAGTCAAGGTGGTTTGTATTTGCTTGTTAAAAGCGGAAGCCGTTTCTGACTGTACAATTTAGCTTAATGACCCAACGGGTGAATATCAAAGGAAAATGATACTGCCTAATTTCTGTTGACTTGTTTATCCCAATTACTTTGGAAATTCCACCTCAGCGCCCAGGCTTCTTGGATTTCTTAAAATTTCAACAAGGACAATTTTGTTGGGCTAAAATAAAGACAAACGGCACTTCTGAAAAACAATTTTTACTATCCGCGATCTATGTCACTTATTACTGAATAACTAAGCTATCTTTTTGATGATAACGAGCTGGCGTCAGTTCTTACCAGCATTACGTTATCTCTATATTCGTACAGTTGATTACATTACTTTACAAAGTTTTCGCACTACGATATACATTACTTTGTGTGCTTGCTTCTGTAATTTACGCACGAGTTTGTGACATTCAATTTACCCTGATGCATTATTTTTAAATCATAGCAACTTTTAAAACAAACATGCTAATCTCATTGACTGCAAAAATAATGAAATTCATTTCTAAAATGGGCATTTTCGATATTATACGAGGTATATTTACTTAATTTCTTATTTCAATTTACTTTATAGTTCTAAAATTAACTTTTTACGTAACTTTAATAAATTCTTGGTCTATTAAAATTATTTGAGCAACTAATGTACATGGTAGTGCATACTTATTACGCAATGTTTTATTAATTATTCGTAAAACCCAGCAATAGCTGACATGTTGACCTTGAATTTATTTAGATAGATATGGTTTACAGTAATGAGACATTCGTGAATACATCATTCATTTCAGTTCTAGAAGACCTTCTAGATTATTCCGGGATGTTCTATCGAATTCTTGTTGTTCCTAATTTTGTTACAATAATTACACAGAGTTATGCTGTTTTAAATTCCAATGCTGTGACCTCGAATTTATTTAGGAACACGTTACCATAATGAGCATAATTTATATTAGTGCCATGAACCTTCCAGCATCTTTCATAAAATTCTTGTTACCGCTAATTTTGTTTCAGTACATATGAATTACGTTAAAGTTAATAATTTGAGATTCTTTGTAAATTGTTAATTTTTACCCGAACACAAATATCTGGAAATTTTTAATTTAATTATACCGATAAATTTATCATAATTAAATCATAAATGCAAAAAATTGTTGTAATTAATGGATAACGAAACAATTAATACGTTATGAATTTTAAAAACTAGCTGCGATGAACGGAATTTATTTGAAACCATACTTAAAGGCATAACATTCAACAAGTTAAAATATTAAACGCACTCATGCTGTTAATACAATAAAAAAGATGACGCACGTTGGGAAACTGTTTTAAAAATTGTTTAAGACGACAATAATTCGAAAACTTATATTTACTTTGTTTTGTGGCTCAGAGTTCGTGATGTGAAAACTTCCTTGTGAATCTTGGCTGCAATTATAGCCAGGTTCTCATGCCTGTTAGAATTTTGTCGACCCTGGAAGAGTTCCATCGGCAGTAGAGCTTTTTAACGTTTCAAAAATCACCTTCAATTTTAATAGTTGTTATTTTTATTATCAGTCGTATTCATTATAATAGACATTTTATTTTCTTTACTTAACTTTATCGTTGTTAACCTTATTATTAATAAACAAAATAAAATAATTGTTAAATAAAAATAAAAACAGCAAAACAATGTATAAATAAATTAAATATTAAACTGAGTTGTTTACGATAACCCAAAAGATGAAGAGGCAGGGTCAGACGTAGAACGATTGTTACTATCGCAATGCCATGTATTACAAATTTAAAGTACACGACATAATGAACCTATTTAAAACATAATTTTAAGGTACACGTGCATATTTGAGCTAAACAAGTTGATAATGGCGCTGGGAAAATATCAAATCTAAATCTGATTACGCCAGAGTAAAAGAACCGAATCCGGAAATTTTTATTATTTTCAGTTATCATCAAACTAAATAGTTTTTCTTGGGTCCGTGAAGTTAGTACGCCTACCAGAGGCACTAACGAAAATTTTTCACCCAATCGTTAGTGCGTTCTTAGAGCCTTATTAAAAAAATTTGCCACACCAAGCGTTTTCAAAAAAAAGACAATCCAAAATGGCGTGCTAACTTCACGATTCATTTAAAGCACTAACGAAACCTTTTCAGCCAATCGCTAGTGCTTCTTAATGCCTTATTAGAAAAATTTGCCACACCAAGCGTTTTTGAAAATGGCGTGCTAACTTCACGCTTCGTTGAAGCACATGACATTTTTTCAGCCAATCGTTAGTGTTTATTTAGTGATTTTTAGTGCCTAATTAGAAAAATTTGCCACACCAAGCGTTTTCGAAAAAACAACAATTTAAGTTGCGTGCTAACTTCACGCATCGTTGAAAGCACTAACGAAAGTTTTTCAGTCAATCGTTAGTGCTTCTTAGCGCCTTATTAGAAAAATTTGCCACACCAAGCGTTTTAGAAAAAAGGACAAATCAAAATGGCGTGCTAACTTCACGCTTCATTGAAAGCACTAACGAAATTTTTTCAGCCGATCGTTAGTGCTTTTTAGTGTCTCATTCAAGAAATTTGCCACACCAAGCGTTTTCGAAAAATCAACAATTCAAGAAAGTTTTTCAATCAGTCGTTATTGCTTCTAATTGCCTCATTAGAAAAAGTATATGTAGGAAACTAGATTTAGATATAAAATTATTTATTCGGTGGCCTTGGAAATATAATAAGCCTTTGTTGGCGTTTTTTATGTATTAAAAATCTTGTGTGAGAAAACACCTGATTTTCTTATGTTAGCTTTAAATTTAATTTTAAGTTTTAAGATGTTATTTATTCAAATATGTTTCAGAAATAATATTTTGAACAGTTATCAATCCAACTTATAAACCATAATGGAGGTCCTCTTATTAGTTGATTCTGGAAATTTTCTCCGAGAAACGGTTAGCACATATCAGAAAACACTAACGCCCTAAGAAATCTAGGAAGGGAAAGTCGTAACAGCAATTTTCAAGATAATCCCAAAATACCAAAAAACAACATACACATAGTGGCACTTCCGGTTAACCGAATTTGATAAAAATTATAACTTGTCCTTTGTGCAGGCATTAGGCTTAAATATGAGAGTTGTATTTTCTACGACTTTTTGTTTTTGCATTATTTTTTTAACAAACACATATACACCCATAGGCACTGTATAATTTTTAAAAACACTAATTTTGAACTTACGAAACCCGAAATAGTGTTTCCCATTAAAAATCTATCTATTACTTTCTCTTA